>JAADVK010000260.1:0-33587 GCA_023334975.1 Globisporangium sylvaticum
ATCGTGGCGCACCGGCTGTCGACGATCCGCAACGCCGACCGCATCGCGGTGCACAGCGGCGGGTCGATTGTGGAGATTGGTTCGCACGACGAGCTGATGAAGATCCAGGATGGTCGGTACCGCATGCTGGTGGAAGCGCAGAACCGGACTCAAGATGCTGAGAAGCAACAAGCTGCAGATGACATGGAGTTGGCGACACTAGATGTCGCCTACTCGGGAAAAGAACGGTCGAGGTCTGTGTCGCTTTCGAGGCACAGTCTGAGCATATCGAGTGTCTTTGGAAAAGACGATGAGGAGATGGGAACTGACGACAGTGAGGTTGGCGACGTCGCTCTCGCGCCTAACGTTTCCATGGCTCGGCTCTGGAAGTTGAGCTTGCCTGAGTGGAAGTTTCTGCTGATGGGGAGCTTGGGTGCGGTCGTGAACGCGTCCGTGTACCCAGTCTGGGGAGTGCTACTCGCCAAGATGACGGTTCTGTTCTTCCAGTACGAGAAGACCAAGCACGAGATGCTCGTGGACGCCAGGTACTGGTCGCTCGGCTTCATTGGTCTCGGCATCGCGTTCGGGATGTCGATCGTCATCCAGAATCTGGGCTTTGCGATCGTCTCCCAGCGACTCGTGTCTCGAGTCCGCTTGGCGACGTTCACCGCGATGCTCCGCCAGGAAGTGGGCTGGTTTGACTTGGACGAGAACGCCTCTGGTGCGCTGGTCTCGCGCCTCGCGACGGATTCTGCGATCCTGCAGGCGGTGACGTCGGACAAGCTGAACCAGGGGCTCGTGAACGCGACGACGCTCGGCATTGGTCTGGCGATCTCGTTCTACTACAGCTGGCAGATGACGCTCGCGATGCTGGGCGTCTCGCCGCTCATGATCTTCTCGTCGTACATGGAAGCCAAGCAGATGAGCGGTGCCATGAACTCGAAGAAGAATAACGCGGCGGACGCAGCAGCCGGCTCGCTGCTCGCCGAAGCCATTGGCTCGATCCGCACTGTCGCTTCCTTCAGCATGGAGAAGGCGATGAACAATGCGTATGTGGCGTACCTCGCTGTCTCGCGAAGCGCAGATATCAAGACGGGAATTATCGCTGGGGCGTCCTTTGGAGGAGCTCAAGGCGCGATCTTCCTGAATCTGTCGTTCCTCTTCTGGCTCGGAGGCAGGTGGGTTTCCAAGGGCATTGTCACCTTTGACCACATGTTCACGGTCTTGATGGTGATCATGCTCAGCACGTTCGCTGTCGGCATGGCGGCACAGAACAAAACCGCTGGTGCTAAGGCAAAACTCGCTGCAAACCGCGTCTTCAAGATCATCGACCGCGTGCCCGAGATCGACGCCACGTCCACCGCCGGCGTCGTCCTCCCGCACGTCCACGGCGACATCGAGTTCAAGAACCTGACGTTCACGTACCCGTCGCGTCCGGACGCGCAGATCTACAAGAACTACAGCCTCAAGATCGCGCGCGGACAGACCGTGGCGCTGGTCGGCGCCAGCGGCAGCGGCAAGAGCACGGCCATCTCGCTGCTCGAGCGCTTCTACGACCCCACGTCGGGCGTCGTCACGCTCGACGGCACGGACCTGCGCGAGCTGAGCCTGCCGTGGGTGCGCGAGCGCATCTCGCTGGTGAGCCAGGAGCCCGTGCTCTTCGCCGGCACCATCGCCGAGAACATCGCCATGGGCAAACCCGGCGCCACGCGCGAAGAGGTGGTGGACGCCGCCAAGAAGGCCAACGCCTTCGACTTCATCTCCAACTTCCCGCACGGCCTCGACACGGACGTGGGCGACCGCGGCGCGCAGGTGTCGGGCGGCCAGAAGCAGCGCATCGCCATCGCCAGAGCCATCCTGCGCGACCCCGAGGTGCTGCTGCTGGACGAGGCCACCAGCGCGCTCGACAACGAGAGCGAGCGCGTGGTGCAGGAGTCGCTCGACCGCCTGCTGGCGCTCAAGCAGCGCACCACCATCATCGTGGCGCACCGCCTGTCCACGATCCGCAACGCGGACGTCATCGCGGTGACGAGCGACGGCGCCATCGTGGAGCAGGGCACGCACGACGAGCTCATGCGGCTGCCAAAGGGTCACTACAAGGCGCTCGTGGTGCAGCAGATGCGTTGATGAATTGGCTCACTGTTTGCTTATGAGTCGAGTGAAATGGATCCAAGACAGGCGCGAAACGTGCGTTTATTTTTGCTGAAATTTGACTTGCTTTTCTTTGATAAATTTTTGTAAAAATTGTGATTGGATAGAAAATGCGCGCCAGTGTCATGGTTGATACATACGTAATGCCCCTTGTTGGATTGTTGATCTGAGCATGAGAGCGCTAGGCACTCAAGTCGGTCGCAAACCAGCGCTGAGGACTGAATTGACTCCAACGACAGTATTACATACCACAAAACGCTATTGAAGGTCAGCTTCCGTGCTTCATGTATTGTGATTGTGGCGAAATACAAATCGAAAGTCACACACGGTCTGAGGAAAAGCTGCCACACGCACGAGAGACCCGACATCGAAAGCATGCATCGGCGTCCTGTGAGCTCTGAGCTCTGAACTGCGTTTTTCATTTGCGACGGAACGGAGAAGACAAGGGTTTGCCTCAGACTTTGGTGCTAATAACTGGTAACTCACACCACCTCCAAGTGCTGTTCAACAGACTTGTAGCCTGCTTTGAACTCAAATTCAATGCGGAAGCACATGCGAAATGGTGATACAACATCCCGATTTCAACTACAGACGTGGATCAGCACGAGCTCACTCTCTGTGTCGACGCAGCTCTCACAATTGTAACATAATACAAAACAAAAAGTCACGGTCTGAGGAGACAGAATTGCCTCGCGCACCTGAGCTCCGAGCTCTAAACTTTGGCTGGTTTGGCTTGCCAACTGCTACGATACTAATATGACTTTGGTGCTGCAGTGAGTGCCTCACGTGTCCTAGCAAACAACAAACAAACTTGCAGCCACTGGGTTTTGAACAATCTCTGTATCTGTGGTGTGGCTCTGTGCTGTAGTCTGCTGGTCTGTGGTGCCCAACAAAAGCAACGAGGCAACGAGGCTCGCTGCACAAATGAGTTTTTTGACGCGATCTTTTTGGCTTCAAGGTGTTGTCCCACTCGCTCGAGTTATCTGCACTTTTGCGCTTTTCCTCCATTTTTTCCGCGATTTTCAGCACTCTCTATGCACCTTTTTGATAAAATATAGCCCCTACATCTGGGTTCTGCGTTAAAAATATTTCACCAGCGTCCATTAATGTCGCTGGCAGTTCTCATCAGAACACACAGGTTATTTAACAATTCATACAAAAATATCAGTAAATAGAGGTGACACATTTCTTGAAGGTACATTGATTTGAGCTTATTTTGCACCTGCACAAATGTACTTTCTTAGATGATTGGATTAAGAAGGTTATGCAATTTATGAGGCGTGCAAAAACGAGGGTGATCTCAATTTGGGTGATGCGCTCGCAAAGCAAAGCTCCAAGAAACCTCTTTGACCAAACTGAATCGATAGCCCCGCTGCAGCCCCGCAAAAACGATCGATTCCCAGCTCTCCATTCCCAGTCTTGCGCACTCAGCAACAAGCGAAGCAGCCAAGAGCCACAAGTAAGACGCAAGACAAGCATGTCGGAATCGGAATCGGTGCTCGAGGACGCGGGCGTGGCCTCCGTCGCGGCCAATGACTTCAACCCGTCTGAGACGATCGTCAACGGCCTGCGCTTCTACGGGCCGATCGCGCTCGCCGGCTGGATCGCGTTCGAGTTCGCGCGCCGGAAAATCGCGCGCGCGTACTACTGCCGCGAGCGCTCGGGCGAGACATCGTGCCCGACGGTCGAGAACGCCAAGAGCATGCCGGCGTTCCGCTGGATCTGGCCGCTCTACACCACGAGCGACGACGCCGTCTTCCAGCACTGCGGGCTGGACACGCTCTTCTTCCTGCGCTTCATGCGCCTCTGCCAGAAAGTGGCGGGGCTCGCGATTCTGCTCTCCGGCGCGCTCTTCCCGATCTATTACTACGCAGACAGCACGCAGCCGGACGCGCTCTACCGCATGACGCTCTCGAACCTGAACAGCGAAGAGCCCTGGCGCTTCTGGTTCACGGTCGCGACCATGTACATCATCACGGCGTGGACGTGCTTCCTGCTCTTCCGCGAGTTCCAAGAGTTCGTCAAGCGTCGCCACGAGTTTATGAGCCGCAAGGGCGCGCAGCAGTACTCGGTCATCCTCAACGGACTCCCGAAGCACCTGTCGACCCAGCAGACGCTGCGCAACTACCTCAACCTGCTCTTCCCGCGCCAGGTGCTCCACGTGTACGTCGCGCTCGAGTGCGGCGATTTGGAGAAACTTGTGACGGAACGCGCCAAGGTGCGCAACAAACTCGAGCATGTGCTGGCGCTCAGTGCCAAGACAGGAGACCGCGTGCTGACGCGCGAGAAGCCCTTTGGCGACAAAGTGGACGCGATTGAGCTGCACCAGAATCACTTGAAGAGCCTGAACGAAGCGGTGGAGATGGAGGTACGCGTCATTCTCCGCAACCAAGCGGCGCTGGCGAGTCAGATGTTGGAGGCGAGCACGGACGGCGAGGGTCACTACCAGTACACGCCAACTCTCGGAGAGCGGTCCATCCCGACGCTCCAAACTGAAACGGACGACTCAAAGAACGTCGAGTCCGCGTACATCAAAGGGCTGCGACAGGAACGCAAGGGCATCAAGAGCACGGGCATCATGCGCGGCGCTGGCTTTGTCACGTTCAACAGTCTCAAGGCAGCGCAGGCGGCGCAGCAGGTGCTTCAAAGCTCGGACCCGACGCAGATGCACATTGAAGCCGCTCCGCATGTGGACGACGTGGTGTGGGAGAACATTGGCGTCTCGTACAACCAGAAGTCGTACTGGCTGCTGATCTCCGTGGCGCTCACGTGCGCGATCATCCTCTTCTGGACGATCCCGACGAGTTTCGTGGTGTCGCTCTCGAAAGTGGACTCGATCAAGAATAAGTGGGCGTGGCTCAAGAGGGTGGTGGACGACAACCCGTGGATCGGCTCGGTGCTCGAGCAGCTCTCCCCGCTGATGCTCTCGGTCATGAGCTCGTTGGCGCCGATCATTTTCGGAATCCTGTCGAAGCGCGAAGGCCACGCGACGGGGTCCCAGGTCTCGACGTCGCTGCTGAACAAGTTAGTCGCGTACCAAGTGTTCCTCGTGTTCTTGCTGCCGATCATCGGTGGTACGCTGATTGATAGCATCATGGGCCAGTCGAAAGAGAACGAAGACATCAAGAACATCGGCCAGATGGTCAAGAACATCAGCAAAGCGATCCCGCAGCAGTCGTCCTTCTTCATCACGTTCGTGATGGTGCAGACGTTCCTGAACCTCACGCTCGAGTTTTTGCGCGTGACGCCACTTATCAAGGCTGCGATCTACAGCGTGTTTGCGCCGAAGCTGACGCCGCGCGAGCGCGAGTCGCCCTGGTTTGGGCTCTCGCCGCTGTCGAACCCGGGCGACTTTGCCGCCACGGACGGAATCTCGCAGTACTACACGGTGCTGATCTTCATCCTCGTGTTCTGCGGCGTCGCACCGATCATGAGCTACTTTTCGTTCCTGTACCTGTTTTTGTCGGAGATCGTGTACCGCTGGGGCGTGCTCTGCGTGTACGACCCGTCGTCAAACAGCGACGGCGCGTACTTCCCGTCGCTCTACCGCTTCTGCATCGGCGCGCTGATCTTCTCGCAGGTGATCATCGCGACGCTGCTCGGAACGAAAGAGGTGGCGCTGCCGGCGACGTTCTCGCTCATCCTGCCGTTCCTCACGGCGCTCTTCCACCTGTTTATCAACTCGCGCTACCCGCGCACCGCGATGAACCTGCCGCTGGACGAGTGCGTGCTCATCGACTCGCGGCGCTCGCGCCAGCACGAGGACCTCGAGAAGATCCTCGAGGACGTGTACAAGCAGCCGGCGATGACCGAGCGCGCGCCGCTCGAGCCCGACTACCAGGGGCTCTCGAGCGACCCGGACGACGCCCACCGCGTGTCGTCGCCCCCTTCCGAGGTATGCTAACTCTTGTTTTTTTGAAGCACTGATGCGCGCATGCTGCTGCTGTGTCACATCGTCTTGGAGCTTGCTGGGAATGGTGGCAGACAACGTATTGACTGCATGTGTGCATTGCATTCACACGAAAAGGAGCCGTGAGACGTGGATGCAGACGCAGCAGCAGGCATTCGCCTGCCACTCCATTTAACTATATACAGCCCAGTTTCATTGATCGCGCATGTGTATGTCTGTGTATTTGTGGTGATGCTGTCACTGTTCAGTCACTGTTCATCATGGGCGACACAAGCATCGTCAGTCCCAGCGAGCCGGAAGAGCCGCCGAAACGGTTTCAGATGCAGCTGTACGGATGAGAGGCGGCGCAGACAGACGGACAGCGCGATGAAGACCAGAAGAAACGCTTTGACAGGCGTACAGACAAAATTGAAATTGGTTTCAGTATGAACCGCAAACTTCAACAACTTTGGAGAACCCAAACAAACGGCGGAGGAAAGATATAATGAAAATGGAGCCGTATAAGAACACAGCGAACTGGCACTTATTTGGCTTGTAATAACCCTTCATTTCAGCTCGCTTCTGGTCATCAGACCCACCGCAAGTCAGCGTCAAGCCATGGCTTGATGAACTGACTGGCACAGGATCGCCAAAGAAGCTCACCCGCGTCTGACCATCTGGTTCCGCGCGCTCCTCTACACTCGACGATGGCTTTTGCCATCGTCATCCATCCAAAAGTGAGTCGACCAGCGAACCCGAACGATGGATTGTCCATAGAGAGAATCCATGGGGACAGTGCAGCTCAGTCATCCATGTCAAAAAAGCGACTTTGTGGCGCTTTCTGTTCAGAGATGGCGCCTCAACACTGAACAAAAAGCGAGTTTTCTGGTTCTAAAAATGGCTTCACTTTCTCTCTTGTGTCGTTTCAAAAATTTCGAACTTCTCGCTGGGAAAATAGAAGAACAACCAGCTGCTGGGGAAACCCAAAGTTGCAGGAAAAAACGAGACAGCGAGTGGAGTGCGCAGCTGCCCCACGACTGGCCTGTACGCTTCAGTATGGCAAATGGGGCTCTCTACCAGAGGCGTTCCACCCGCGAGACGTGAGACCATGTGCATGTGCCTCACATGGAAGAGAGCGCGCGTGATTTGCGCTCTCGCTCTCTCTATAGCAACCAAGTGGTGGCGGTGCCTTCCAGTCCCATTCTGGTCAACCGACGCTGCCGAGTGAGCGTATCGTATCGTGAAGAAGGCTGAAGCTGTGGCCTGCGCTACTGCTGCTGCCGCTGTCAAGTGTCGTGCTTCGTGCTCTGCTGCTCTGTCGAACAGGCGGTCTCCAATACAGGTACTTCACCCGCCAAGCTCCCCTCCCCCTCGCCGCTTGCAGTCCACGTCGCCGACGCAACCCCCGACGCCACAATAGCGGACACGGCGTCTTACAGCGAGATGCAGTCGCCGCTGGCGATCTCGAGCATCGCCGTCTCGCAGTCCGAGCGCCGCAGCAGCGGCTACTCCGACAGCCCACTCCACCGAAAGCAGTTTGAGTTCCCAGACTACCAGCTCACGACCGGCGGTGCGGATGAATCGAATCGCAGCGGTGGGCAGCACAGTCTCCATCCCCACCCAGTGACTGGCAACCCACTGCCTGTCCTCATGCACATCAAGAAAGAGCGCATCTTAGTCGGCACGATCGTGCTTGGAGGCGCCGTCTCGGCGCTCATGCTCGTGTTCTCACAGGGTGTCGTGGTCGCGAGCTTCCAGACTTCTAGTCGCAGTGCTGATGGTGTTCGCGATAGCGTCGCTGCACAGCGTATTGAAGACTACAACTTTTACGTCGGCGCCGTGACGGCGCTGTTCGTCAAGCCGCTGATGGCACTCGTGGCGCTTGTCGTGCCCGTTGCGCTGCTCTGTTTTGCGACCAGAGCGTACATGCAGAAGCAGCGCACTTGGAAATCACAGGTCGCTATTTTTCTGGTCGTGAACGCGGTCCTCTGGCTGCTCAGCAACGGCTTCCACGCCGCAAACGTGCACATGACAGCGTCTCGAATCGACCCGGTGCTTCGCAGCGCAGATCTCTCGGCGATCAACACTGTGAAGGTCGACGAAAGCTCAACACCTTTAACAACGCAAGAAAACACAGAAGTGCGGAACACGATCCTCCGCAACGCTGTCCAAACACATCAGCAACCACAGAGCAGCGTGAAATGCGACCGCAAGTCGCCCCGAAGGCTCCCGGCGCTTGTGGAATTCGGCTTCTCGACCCACGACTGGTTTCAAGATCTACTGCCGACGGCTCCAGTACCAGAAGGCTCCCTCAAAGTGAAAGTTTCAGAGCTGTCAGATACCTCTGGAGCGGCTTCTAGAGCGCTCCCTGTCACCCTTTCGTCAGCGCAGAACCTGTTTACGTACGGGATCCACCTGATGAACGATTTCTTTCGAGACCCAGCTGTCCAGTCAGCATCTTCAGGTAGCAGTGCTGACTTTGAGCTGGCGCTGCCCAGCGGCTTTGACAGTGCAGAGAAGAGTGATGAAGCGATGACGTTGGCGTTTTACGAAGCTGTGAGGAACAAACTCAACGCGGTTTTCAACGCGTCGACATCTTCCTCCTCGCCATATGCGCACTTTGCAAACTTCCACATCGAGAACGCAGAGCTGGAGTTTGTGAATTACAAACTGTCACCCCAGGTTTCCTTCGACGGCATCACCTTCGACATCCCGCTTGCCGAGAGCGAGCTGCGTCGTCTGGTGACGTTGACGAAAAACGGCACGACGCAAGAGGTCGTCTACGGCAACGAAGACGGCATTTTCGAGATCAACGCCAAGGAAGAGTGCAGCTGGAACGGCTGCGTCATCAGTCCAAAGGGCGAAGGTATGACGGCTGCTGCCGTGGACTACGGGAGTCAAGTTCGCGCGCTCTCTATCTGTGTGGACAGTGCCACCGGGGTAGAAGACCGCAGTGCAACAATGGACGCGTCCGGCTCCAAGTGCTCGACGTCGTCAGAGAGTTCCTTGCTCGTCTTCAGTTTTGCGAAGCGCATCACGGGCGACGAGATCAAAAGCGAGCTCACGAGCACAGCAGGATTCGTCACGTTAAAGAACCCGACCAAGTACTACACCGTCACAGTGGGCAGGTTGTCGTGGCAAGTCTCGGATATTGCTGAAGATTTCCACGCGTCGTGCGAATCGGATAGCGGCTGCGAAGGGCTGACGTTTCCGCTTGATGGAGAAAGTCAACAGGCAAAGAAGAGCCTGGTCATAGGCAAGCAGCATTTGCCGCTCCAGCAGCTGCAAAAGTACTCATCTACCTCCTCGTCCTGGGGGACCATGCTCGTGGGCTCCAACGTGCAGGAGATCGACGATGGCGGTGCGTTGAAGAGCGACTTCGTGTTTCCACGCAACTTCAAGAGCGTCAAGACCTGGGACGGCATCGAGGGTCCGTACTGCGAGGTCGAGCGCGGCAACTTTCTCGATCTCGTCGTGCGCAACCACTTGTATTCCGAGGACTCGCTGCAGCCAGCGTACATGTCGGCGCTTTTCTGGCTTTTACAGAGCGCGGTCGTGAAGGAGACGCGGATGCTTTCAGTGGAACAAGCGACGACGACTCTGGACTTCTCCGGCAACGTCGAGTGGGTGGACGCTGAGCTGTCAATCCCTAGGTTCTCGGCGATCCTCACGTGCTCCGGGTGCGCGCTGCTGCTGCTCATCAGTGTGGCGATCCAGCTCGGCGGCAAGCGCCGAGAATCGCACATTGAAAAGTTCTTTTACGCGCACCACCTGGCTCGCCTCGTGCTCAACGACCCGGACTTGCCGCGCCACCTGGTCAAGTGCAACCTGCTCAACGTGGCGAACGACAGTCTCGGCAGCTCGGAGCACCTGGACGAGTTCGAGATCTCGGGGCTGGCGCTGAGCCACTGCAAGGACCCGGGCAACGTGCTGTACGTGCCCAAGCACCAGTCCACGACCACGTCCTCGTTCCTGTCAGCAGTGTGAGCTTTAGAAAGCAAAAGATGGAGGGTGGTGCATTAGACGCCAAGTGTACGAATAGTCCATGTCTCGTGTCGTGAAGGAAAGTCCGAGTCCTATAGAATTGCAATGCTGGTACTTTATCCATTTCGTCCGTTTGTGTCTTTGGCTGCTGGACGCGTGTTGATACCTTCCTTCGTATTGAAGAGACAGAACGCGGCGGTGGTGCTGGATTTCCAGCGATCGTGTGGCTGTGTGCTCGCCGTCCACGATTTTTCCATTCGGGTGGAAAGCGTCATCTTGGAGAGCATAAAATAGGCACAATCAGCACATGTCGTTATGGAGAGGTAACAAACAATGCATTTCTATTGTTGTTCACCTTTCATAACGACATGCTGGTTGTGTCTGTGTGTTGCAAGACGCTCGTTCACCCAACCAGCGCCTCTTCCAAGTTGTGGGTTCAATTCACAAGTCACCTTTCCGCCAATGCTGACTCGTCCTTCCTTCCATTATTAGCAAAAACTCATTTTGGAGCAGAGGACCAGTCGCGCATCCTTCTTCCACAGAAATCAGCGCACGCGAGCGAGAAGATCGCCACTCCAGCACAAGCGTCACCAACCTCCAACAACAGCAGCAATGGCGGGCGCCGACGGCGTGAGCGGCTCGCTCTTCAACGTGGGCGACAACGTGGAGCTCTGGCGCGTGCTCGCGTACCTGAGTCTGCTCGTGGCGTGCGTCATCCTGCTCGAGCAGGCGCTGCACCAGCTCAAGCACAAGCTCGAGAAGTACCCCAAGTACTACGACATGATGAACAAAGTCTTTGGCGGCGCGTTTGCATGCATCTGCAGTATTGTTAATTAATCGGATCAATGTTGATTGTGACTGTGGTACTGATAGTGCATCTGTGTGTGTGTGTGTGAATCTATCTGTTGCGCAGAGCTGATGGTGCTGGGTCTCGTCGGTCTCGTGCTCAAGATGTACAAGGAGATCTCGCACGCCGACGCGTACAGCCGCTCGATGATCGCGTTCCAAGCCGCCGACCTCACGGTGTTCATCCTCGCGATGGCGCTCATCGTGCAGGCGATCTGCGTGTTCCTGCTCCTGCGCCAGAAGAACGTCCAGGTGGACAAGGCGGAGCTCATCAGCTCCGAGCACTTGCTGGACGTCATCAACAAGAACGCGGCAGCGAAGGTGGCGGGCGGCTCGTCGTTCTTCAGCCGCCTGCCCTCGCTCACGCTGGCCAAGGACGCCGCGACGGCCAGCGGCAGCAGCAGCAGAGCCGCGAGGATTCGCGAGGCGGACTTCCCGGAGCTCATCAAGATGCGCATCCTGCGCCACTTCTTCCTGCGCACCTACAAACTCCCAGAGCTTTTCCCGTTCTCCAAGTACCTCCGCCAGGCGCAGGACAACCAGATCACGCACATGATCGAAGTGGAGATGTCCACGTGGATCATCCTGCTCTTGATCGCTTGGGGGCTCGAGAGCGCCTCCACAGTCTTCAAGCACACGTTGCAGATCCAGGAGCGACGCGCGATCGTGTACGCGTTCCTACTCTTCTCGTGGCTCTCCATTTTGCTCCACCTCATGGTGCACATGTACATGCGCTGGGCGACCGAGCAGATCCTCTCGGCTGCGGGCGAGCACTTCGGTCGAACGACGCAGCTCAAGTGCCTCAAGGCCGTCGCGGAGCAAGAGACGCAGACCGTGAACGAAGAAAGCGTGTCCGAGGCGATCACGACGATGGAGAACGTGCGCGACACGGAGCGCCAGAAGCGGATCAAGCGCCACAGACTCCACATCACCGAGCACGACACGGGCTTCCAGCTCATCTCCACGATCTGCCGCAACCTGTCAAAGATGTGTCGACGCAAGAGCACGAGTAGCGGGCACCACGAGGACTCGTCGTCGCTCGCGGGCGATGCGGAAAGCGGCACGGGAGCCATGCGCCAGCCGCTCTCCCACCAGAAAGATGCGCTGTATCTGCGCTGGTTCTCGCGCAAGGCGTGGCACTTTCTGGTCATGTCGCTGCTCATGCTCAACGGCTTCTACGCCGCGCTCTTCTTCCAGTGCGTGCTCTACGAGCTCGTGAAGGACTTTGACGAGTTCGGCGCGATGCTGGCCATCTCGTCGGTCGTGCCGTTCCTAGTCAACATGGTCTTCTTCCAGAGCCGCATCCTGCGCAACTTCGTGCTCGTGTCCTGTATCTTCCGCGTAGACGACTCGGCTCTCAGTGACGTGATCGACCACTTCACAGAGACCGTGGAGCTGCGCGCCGAGTTTGTCGCGAGCGTGACGAGCTTCATGGAAGCGAACAAGCTGACGGTCAAGGACATGGAAGCTGAGTTCGAGGCGAAGGACCCAGAGAAGACCGGACTGCTGGAGGTCGAAGACGTGCGTCTCGTGCTGCAGCACTACGGCTTCACGCTCTCGTACTTCCGCTTCAACAGCGTCGTGAAGCTGCTCTTCGCGCTCCAGGGCACGCAGGTCGAGTACGCGCAGGTGGCGAAGCTGCTCTCGCTAGCCAAGGACAACGACACGATCCGCACGCTCTACAACGAGACGTCGCGCATGCAAAGCGTCAATGAGGACGATGGCGATCTCTTCGACCCGACAGAGCTCCGACCGTCCTTGCGAAACGACAAGAAGAGCCACCCGGCGCCAACGCCGCTGGTGCGCCGAGTGAGCTCCAAGGCGGCGCGCTCGCTCTACCAGCTCAACTACGGCGATAAGGAGTTTGAGTTCTAGGTTTGTTGCTGACGTGAACTACAGTGACGTATAGTACAAAACGCACACGGATGAGCAGGCACGCGCGCAGAAGGCGAGAAATATGCTGTTATTGCCATGACGCTTTGCGCCTAGAATGCGAGAACCTTGCCATGCACATTATGGTGGTGGATACACCAGTTTCGTGGTGAATCTCTCTTCTCTGATTAGCTATTTATAACTTGGTCGCTACACTTGATTTTATTATGAAAATGTCTAATCCGCTAGAAATAATCATGTGCTTTCAAAGGATTGGTCAGTTTCATAGTGAGATTAAGACAAGCGGGTAATATACACTCAAGAAATACATTTGTATACCTATATTTATTGTTGTCAGCATCACAATAATAAATTTGTGTAGGTTTTTCACTATATACTGTACATTGATCTTTTGGATTGTGACTTGGTTTGGCCTGTGAGATCATCGTGCCCCTCCCTTCCTCCTGCGTCACAACCGCTTCGAAGCTTCGAGAGCCACCAGCAAGACAAGAAAGAGACAAGAAGCGACCTCCTGCTTCCCTCCCTCCCTCCCTCCCTCCCTCCCACCGCCATGGCCGCAGAGCAAGCCAAGGACCGCGGCAACCGCGCGTTCTCCGCCGGCCGATTCGCGGACGCGGTCTCCAGCTTCTCGGAGGCGATCGCGCTGCACGCCAAGGACGGCGCGGCCGGCAACCTGCACGTCTACTACTCGAACCGCTCGGCCGCGCACCTCAAGCAGGGGGACGGCGCCAGCGCGCTCGCGGACGCCGACCAGTGCATCACGCTCAAGCGCGACTGGACCAAGGGCTACTCGCGCAAAGGCGCGGCGCTCTACCACCTGGGTCGCTACGCGGACGCCTACCGCGCATACAAGGACGGGCTCGCGCTCGAAGCCTCGAACGTTGCGCTGCTTGATGGACTCCGCTCTGTGGAGCAGCGAATGTCTGCGCCTGCCGGTGCTGCGGCTGCGCCGCCTCGCGCGGCTGCGTCGCGCCCGCCGTCTGCATCTGCATCTGCATCTGCGAAGACGCTCAAGGAGTTCCTGATGGCGGACAAGGCGGCCATGTTCGCGCTGTTCCAGTTCGTCATGCGCTGTGTGCTGCTGCTGAGCTTCCTCCTGTACTGGATCCCCGTGATCGTGCCTGCGTACGTGGCGTTCGGCGCGTTCTTCAAAGTGGCGCTCTTCAACCACGCGAGCTACCTCATGTTCACGCACGGCGTGCCCAAGTGGCAGGCCGCGTACGCGCAGCGCCTGGTGATGGACCCGTCCACGCAGGCGCTCTTCTTCTGCCTCGTGTTCTGGGTCTCGGCGCCGTTCTCGCTCGCGATGATCCCGGTGTTTCTGATCGAAATGGTGCACTTTGCCGCGTACGTGGCGAGTCTGCTGCAGGTGCTCAAGCTCACGCACGTCTCGGCGGCGGCGAGCAAGCTGCTGAGCCCAGCGGCCGGCGCGATCATCAGCGACCCGACGTTCGCGACGCTGCCGACGCAGTCCAAGTGGGCGAAGCTCTACCACCGCATGCCGCAGGTCGCCGCCAGCGTGGAGGTGGGCATCGGCATTGCGCTGCTGGTGGAGATGCTCACGCCGACGCGCAACTTCCTGCTCACGATCCTCTATTGGCAGCTGCTGCGCGTGCGCTACATGATCAACCCGCAGCTGCAGGAGGCCTTCCGCGTGCTCAACACCAGCATCCTGTCGGTCGTGCACCACCCGAAGTGCCCGGCCGTGGTCGCGTCGGTCTACGGCCGCATCCAGAAGTTCGCGATCAGTATGGCGGACGTCCAGCAGCAGCAGCAACAGGCGGCAGCAGGCGGCGCCGGCGGACTGGCGTCCAAGTGCACCGTCATGTAGAGACAGAGAAAGACAGAAAGGAACAGACAGAGAGTATCAAAACCAATCGAACATGTGCTATTGTAATCCGCTTTTCCCTGTCTTTACGAAAAAGAATCTCCCGCGTGTAAGAGTGTGTATCTGTCTGTCTGTCTGTCTACTCTCCGACTCAGTCTTCGTCGTCGGACTCGTCTATTACGATCACGTCCCACGTGCGCGGCGCTCTCGAGCGAGTGATCGGGGACAACCGCGTCGGTGGCGTGCGCTCCTTGGGGTCCGTCTGGCGCCTCATGGCTTCCTGGATCGACTGCTGGCGGCCGCGCAGGGACGCGAAGGCAGCTTCGGCCGCGTCACTCGTACTTGGAGCAGAAGCCGCAGCAGAACGTGCAGACGCGGATTGGACGACCTCGTCCGGCTCCTGAGCCGCCGTGACAACCACCGCCTCTGAAATTGTGGACTCGACGCCTTCATCTCCCTGCTTTTCGTCGCTCTCCATAGTGGTGTCCTCTGCTGCTGCTCGTCGTGACGCGTTGGCTTCTGCTTCAGTCGTCACATCCGTTCGCTGGACCTGCTGCGGCTCCAGTTTCTTCCAGTCGGCGGCGGCGTTGCTCTCGATCAATTGCCGCAAGCGCGCCGAGGGCGTGAAGTACGGATCCTCTGAGCGCATGCCCTGGATGTCGCTGATGCGCTGGCGCACCTCGGACGACTCGCGCTTCGGCGGCGACGGGTCTTTCAAGGGACGCTCAGCCGCCGCAGTGGCGCGCTTGCTGATCGCACCAAAGCCGCTGGTGTTCATCGTGCGGCGGCAGCGCAGCGCGAGCGCCGTGACGTAGTTCTCGACCCACGTCGTGTTCGGGAACGAGTTCGTCGGGTTCGCGTGCGCGAAGAGCGGCAGCTTCCACACGTGGCTCAGGTACTCATCCAGGCCGTAACACTCGACGCCCTGCAGCAGCAAAATGTCGTGGCGCGGAGAGCTCCACCAGCGCGGGAACTCGTTCTTCGACGGGTTCGCGCGCAGCGACGTCACCACGCGGCCCACGACGTCCACCAGCTGGTTCGGAGGCAGCACGAGGATCTGCGTGCGCAGCAGTCGGAAGAGATCGACGCGCTGCAGCAAGCGCCGGCACTGGGTGGTCGTCAAGAGCCAGTGGCCGCGTCGGCCGCCCAGGATCGAGTGGCTCATGGTCATGGTGTTGTTGGAGTCCGCACCGGCAGCATCGGCCCCCGTGGCGTTCTGCACGCGCGATCGGCAACAACGCTCCAGGTCCAGCGCCTCCGCCAGCAGCTCCACCATCGGTTGTCCCGCGACGCCCAAGTGCGCGTCCTGGATGAAGTAGCGCCACTTTTCCAGTCGCTCCTGGTCGTCGCGGCACGTGCGTGTGTCCGGGATCCCAAACGCAAACACGATCTTCGCGAACCGGTTGTGTTTCGTGCTGTTGAACGTGCTCGAAGGCGGAGCCATGGATCGGTGAACAGCAGCGGCGACAGCAGAAGCGCCAACACCGACAGCAGCAGCAGCACCCGCGCCATTTCGTCCACCATGGTTCCCGTACATCGCGTGACTGGAAGGTACACTTGGGAACGGCAGCACAGCTGGGACTGGTCTCACATTCTGGGACTGCTGGCGAAGCCTCTTCTCGTTCGTCCACGCCGAGATGAGCGACTTGACACGCTTCGTGAGAATGCCCACAGTGGGCCACAGGGCCATGTCGTACTTGGCCGCGCGGCTCCCGAAGAGAGACGACTGGGACACGAGCTGGTTCGGCAGCGTGCGGCCTTTGAACCAGCCGTCCTTGTACACGTAGAACAAGAGGATCACGTCGTCGATCACCGGGATCCACCACGGCGCCACCACGTTCGGCAAGCCGACGTCCGGCAGCTCTTGCAGTCGGCGGAGCGCTTCCTGTCGCTCCCGTTGGTCTTTCTCAGAATTCGCAGTAGCAGCTGCAGCAGCAGAGGAAGAAGCGAGGGCACTGGTGATAGTCGTAGGAGCGTTTTCACTCGGCTGTTCTGTCGGTTCTTTGTTTTCAGTCGCTGTAACTTCAGGCGATGGCTTGTCTCCTTCTTCTTCTTTTGCCGCAGCACCGTCACCAGCAACGGCACCTTCTTGTCCGCTGGTGGCAATCGCAGTCTTCTCGTCGCTCGGGGTTGCATTCTCTGTCTCAGCTTGTTCACTTTTAGGAGCTTCGTCGCTGTTGAGAGCAGCAGTAGTAGTAGTAGTATCAGTATCCCCGCCGGCTGCATTTTCGACGACAGTGTCAGCAGTGGTGGTCGGAAGCGAACTGGCGGGATCTGTAGGCGCATCAGCGACCCCAGCACTGGTGGTGGTGGTGGTGGAGACTGGAGCTTCGGTGTTTGAAACGTCCACTTCCGGAAGACTCTGCACGTTCTGGGGGGTGTCCGCTTTGGGCGTCAACTTTAGCGAGTCTGGTAGAATGCCAGTCGCGAGGATCGTTCGGATCTGGTCGTGGTCCTGGATCTGCTGCAGGTCGTTGATGAGCGACACCATCGGGGACGGCGCGCCGATCTTGGACCGAATGATCTTCTGCACAAAGTACATCCGCTCCACCTGCTGCAGTCTCGCGTTCGCGTCTCGCTGCGCCTTGATCGACGTGGGCTTCAGACGCAAGTTCTTTGGCAGCACGATCGTGCTCATGCGCTCCAAGTTCATCTCTCGTAGCATGCCCATTGTGAAGTAGAAGCGATTCGAGAAGTTGTCGATCATCGCGGATTTCTTGGCGGTCGATAACGGCTCCGGCATCTCGCCGTTGCTCAGCGGTGTGTTGTTCGCGAGCGCCGTCCCAGACGCGACGTGCACGCAGTGCACAACGTACTGCTGCGTGTACTTTTTGATCTCGTCGACAGTGTAGAACTTGAGCACACTGTAGTTCTTGATCATGTCCTCCCAGCGTCCGTAGCCGAACGTCGTGAGCAAGTCGGCGATGCGCTCCGTGTACATGGAGAGCGGGGGAACCGAAGACTTAATCTGCTTCTCTTTCTTCTTCGCGGCGACTCCTTCAAAGTCGTCGTCGTCCATGTCTTCGTCGTCGTCATCATCATCCGAGTCCTCCGAGTCGTCAGAGATCACGTACTCTTCATTGTCCTTCTCCTGCACCGACTTTGGTTTCTTGGAGGATCTCTTGGAGGTCGTCTCGCCGTCGCTTTCGTCCACCAGATAGGATTTCACGGGACGGCGACGTCGCTTCTTGAGCGGAGACGGCTCGATCGGCTTCTCCTCGACCTCTTGCAGCCCAATCACCTTGGTCCAAAAGTCAGGATCGTCCAGCGCCACTTGCTCGTCCGGGTTCGAGGAGCTCACGAAAGTCGCCTTGGAGAACGACGACATCAAGCTCTTCTTCCCGTCGCCGCCGTCCACCTTCGGGTCGTGGATGATTTTCGTACTTCGGCTGAGGATCTGGTCGATGCTCTCTTCGCTGAAGCGCTTGCTCGCAGCCTCCGCGTCGCCGTCTTTCTCTTCTTTGAAGATCTCGTACGCTCCGTGCTTCAGTAGATGCTCAATCTCATCCTTCGACGGACCGCTGGCTTTCAGTTTGCCCTTCGACGACGAAGGGAGCAAACCCGACGTCTCTTTGCTGCGGATACCACCCAGGACAGCCTGGTCGAGCCCCAGTTTCAGCGACGCCTGGTGGAACATGTGCAGCTCATACGTCTTGGACGTCAGCAGGCGGTAGATCTTGACGCTCTTCTTTTGCCCGATACGATGGCAACGCGCCTGCGCCTGCAGGTCGTTCTGAGGGTTCCAGTCGCTGTCGTAGATGATCACCGTGTCGGCCGCAGTCAGGTTGATGCCGACACCGCCCGCACGCGTACTCAGCAGCATGATGAATGACGCGCTGTCCGGGTTGCAGTAGCGATCAATCGCCGCCTGGCGATCGTTTCCCGTGATGTTGCCGTCGATGCGCTCGCAGTGGTACGAGCGCAAACGCAAGTAGTCTTGCAGGATGTCCAGCATGATCTTGAACTGCGAGAAAATGAGCACGCGGTGGCCGTTTTCCTTGAGGCGCGGCAGCAACTTGTCGAGAAGCACCAGTTTCCCTGACGACGTGACGAGAATCTCCTGGATCTGGCGCGCCATCTCCTCCTGCGACTGGTTCTTCTCCTTCTGTATCCGGATGATCTCCTGCTCTTCGACGCCCTTGATCAGGAAAGGGTGGTTGCAGCACTTACGGAGCTCCATCGCGACGTTCATCAGACTCGGCGTCTGCGCTTTCTTGCGGCCTCTCTGTATACCAGGAGACAAACAAAAACATCCAATGTTCGTCAGCTAACCACCCCCCATAACCAAATTCCCATCAAACTCAAAAAGTTCGTCTTACCGCCAGGAACTCCGTGTTCATCTCGTAGATCGCGCGGTAGTACTGCTTTTGCAGCACCGTGAGCTCCACTTCGACGATCGTCTCCTCTTTCGGAGCGAGCGACTTCTCGACGTCCTCCTTCATGCGACGCAGCAGGAACGGCTTGAGCTCCGAGTGCAGCTGCTCGACCTGCGACATATCCTTCAGGTTCCCAAAGCGCTCGAGGAAGCTCTCCATCGAGTCGAAGCGGTCCTTGTCGAGAAAGTTCAGCAGCGTCCAGAGCTCTTCGACGTTGTTCTGCAGCGGCGTGCCCGTGAGCAGCAGGATGTTCTCGTACTTGAAGTTCTTGTGGATCAGCGACGAGAGCTTCGAGCTCTTGTTCTTCAGTCTATGGGCTTCGTCCACGACCAGCACCTGCCAGTTCACGCGCGTCAGCTTGGAGAAATCCGGGGTCCCACACATTTCAGGGGTCGTGATCAGCACGTCGAAGCGGTAGCTATCTCGTTTCGCGCGAGCCGCGGACGCGTTTCTCGGGCGATACGACGGGTTGTGCTTCGTCATGAGCTCCTCCGCGCGCGAATACTCTTGGTCGTTCAGGAAAAACTCGTAATCCTGCAGCTTCTTGCGCGCGTTCGCGGATCCGTGGTACACCACCGCGTCCAGGTACGTCCAGTTCATAAACTCTCGTTGCCAGTGGCCGAGCGTGGAGAGCGGCGCGATGATCAAGTACGGTCCCGGGAGCTCCTCCACAGCTGCGAGATGGTTGATGTACGTCACAGTCTGCACGGTCTTGCCGAGCCCCATCTCATCTGCGAGCAGCGAGTTTCGGTTCTGGTACCAGTTGAACAGGATCCAGTTGACGCCCGTGAGCTGGTAGTCGCGCAGCTCAAACTGGTTCCCGTCTCGGAAAGGCGGGGTGTTGGACGCGGAGTAGCCTCGGAATTTGATCTTCCGGCTCTTCTTGCGCGATGTCGACGCCGGGCGCATGTGGCGAGCAGCGGCGCGCATGAGGCGGTCTTCGTAGATTTTCACAGCGGCGTCGTCGTCGACGTCGTCCTCTCGCTCCCAGGTGACTTCGTCGTACGAGAGCGACTTCCACTTGACGTAGAAGAAGCGCCACTTGGTCTCCGCGGCCTCTTCGTCGTCGTCGACAGGCGAGAATTCGTCCCCTGGGCGGTCCTGGATGTCGAGAATGCGGTCCACGATGCGAAACTCGGGGCTGAAGTACTCGTCGCCGTACATGCTGCCGTTGAAAAGCCCCATGAGCTCCTTGTCGCGGAACCGCTGGATCTTGCCCTTCGCGTTCTTGTCGACCTCCAGCAGCGACTTCTCGTTCTCCCAGCTCACGTGGAGGTACGAGAGGCCTTTCCACTTGACCAGGAAGCGCTCCTGGGTCTGCGAGACCTCGTTGATGTTGATCGGCGTCGACGCTGTTTTACCCGCGCTTGACGAGGTTGAAAGCTTGGCAGTCGGGGTCGATGGCTCCGCTTTCTCCGCAATAGCAGCAGGAGCAGCACCACTGGCATCTTCCATCACAACGTCATCACCATTCTGGTCTTTCTCCTGCTCTCCTGCCTTCTTTTCTGCTACTGCTGACTCTGCTGACGTTGGTGGAGCTGGTGGTTTGACTTCCTTCACCTCGTCGTCGTCGTCGTCATCTTCCAAGAAGATGGACATGTTCTGCAAAAAGCGCGTGTTCTTGTTCGCGCAGATCTTGTTCCACTCCTTCAGTGTGTGCACTTCGCGCGCGATCAGCTTGTCGATCACGAACACGTTCTCGTCGTCGCTGTCGCGTCCGCCGCGGTTGGCCGCCAGCGCCTCGTTCTCGCTCATCAGGAACTCGTCGCCCGAGTCGGTATCTGAGGAGCCCTTGGATTTCTTCTTGCCCTTGCTCTTGGACGAGTCCGATTTGCGCGCTGCGGCCTTGGACGGCGCTTTCCGTTTGCCGCTGCTTTTCCTTTCGCGGCGCTAAATGCAAAACATTGAGACCAACAACAGCACGACTGGTCAAATAATAGTTCCCAAATACACGATGAGCAGGCTCATGAAAGAATGACATCACGTACAGGCTTGGAGATGTAATCCAGACGGGAGTCCTCGTAGTCGTCGTCCAGGCCGGCAAACGCGATCGGGGTGTTTCGCGCGCGCGAGCTGCGGCGTCTGCTCGCTCCGTCCGTCTCCGACACGAAACCCTCGTCTTCTGCGTCGTCCACCAGGTCCTCTGCGGCGTCATCCGCCTCTTCTTCTTCCAGCATCTGTAGGAGAAATAACATTCAATTAATCCACCCAGCCATAACGACAACATGACGGGCACCGCAAACTGAACCCACCTGCGCCTCGGTCTGCGGCTCGTACTCCTCCTCGTCGTCGTCGGCCTGAGCGCGCTTGCGCTTCTTCGCTGCTACCGGCGCACTGCTCTCGTCCATATCCTCAGCGCTCTCGTCGTCATCACCGTCGTCGTCAGCGCCATCGTCCTCATCATCGACCGTGTCATCGTGCTCAGAGGACGCGTACTCCACGGTTCTGCGCGTGCGGAGCTTTGGGCGACTCTGTACTCACACACACACACACACAAGTACGAGTGAGCTTACCGCTATTATATCAACGGTAGCACCACATGAAGAGAAAGCGCTTCATGCCGCTTACCACTGTTGGAGCATCAGACTCGGAGTCCGAATCGATCTCCACGACCGGCGGCGCAGTGTACTTGTTGGCGCGGTCCGAGCGGCGCGCTTCCTACAGACATAGAGAGAGAGGAGGAAGGCACGTGAGCGCACTGTATTGAGTAGCCAACCACGAGAGAGACAGAGAGCGGTCGCGCACCATCATGCGCTGGTCTGTCGGAGCTCTTCGCGTCGTCCTGAAGCGCGCGCTTTTCACAAAAATACACTTGCCCAAACAAAGCAGACGAGCTTTTGCGGGTTGGCTTGTTTTTAGGGAACGGGGTAAAGCGAGTATGCTGTTTGATAGGTTTTGGCGCGAATGAGTGGTGGTGGCGCGCGCGACGACTTTGCATGTGAATGCGGCAAAGACACCTGGACACTTTGGGAGTCTGTGGAAGCAAAACTGTCGATGCAAGCGCCAAAGCGAAGGCTATCGCATGCGCATGAGGTTGCCTCTATGACTGCGTGTGGTCATTACTCCTTGTACAATATGCGCTTATGTTTGATCCCCGTTTCGTGAACACTCGGCCATTATTACAGGGTATGAATATTTTACACTCAAATTACCACCGGTAGTTTTAAGATGCACGCGTCAACGCTTGGAAGCCACTCTCAAGTCGCGTATTCACTTGCACACTACTATCCTTTTGTCGCCAAAGCTCGAGCTTCAAAGAGTGCTGAGCATATGCCTGTTGATACAGTACCTTTGGGAGAACTTGAATGTTCACATTGATAACCAAGCATTGCAGATTTCAATTAGAGTTTATAGTATTTGCATCATTAGGCTGGTCATATTGCGATTGCACGCCCCACATGCACTGCTCGGCGCTCGCAGCATCGTGCAATCTACGGGCCAACTGGCCCGTGTAAAAGTGGATAAAGTGTCCTTTGGCAGCGCAGATGAAGGGCGTTGAATTCCATTCTTCACATTTCAAGACTCCAAAACACAAGAAAAAACTATCAAACGTCATAGAAAGCTAAAAGTTCAAATATGATAGCACAGTGTAAACTCTCTTAACTACGATGGACGTATATTTTTGGCGGGTGGGGTGCGAAATGACGCTTCAAGCTATCGCCACAGCCACTTCTTCTTCTGGGTCGCGAGTGTCAACCTCCCAACGAACAACGAAGTCCTGTAACAGTGTCTTTTTATCGTTCATACGATGCATGCGCAATGCTCTTCTTCAACAATATAATATTCAGTATCCCCAGCTTGAGAGACGAGCTGCGCTTTGCAGGTAGCTTGCCACTCACTCTCTCCCCCTTCTTGTCGTTCGTGGAAGAACTTGTGGAAACTGAAAAGGCCTTGAAGCGAAAGAAAAGCTGGCGCTCGTTTTGAGCGCCATTTCCCCTCCGTCCCTACTCCCGAGTTGAGTTGCCTGCCGTTGTCTGGATTGAGATCTGGTTACCAGTTGGTTGGGCCACAATAAATGCGGCAATCCCAAGACGCAAGCTGTTTCTGTTTTCGTTCAAGTCGAGGCTGGATATTTCCGGCAGTTCCCCCGCTCGAGTGCCATGCGCCTTTTCTCCGCCCTTGACTTGGGTTCAGTAAGGAAGCGCGGGTTTGGGTGCGTCAGTTGTGACGCAAGTCAGCCAAATCACCCTTTACTCGATCGACCACTTTCATTCTCACTCGCAATCTAAGAACTGCGTGACATCGGCGATGAAGATGCAGCCCCTGCCCGCCGTCTCCAGACGCGCGTGCGACAGCGAGAACCAGCGCCAGCTTCAGTTGCAGGAGCACGACGTGGACGGCAGTCTCAAGCGCGCGAACTCGGCCCCCGAGGAGGACGAGGAGCACTACGTCAGGTAAGTCCAGCAGTAGATGGGGAGGAAGGAAGCAACGAGAGTCCATGCGTTGTGGTCGTTTTTTTTATCTCGTAATTCCAACTGTTGCCGTGGCGTCTCTCTCTCTCTCTCTCTAATGTACAGTGAAGATGGCGAGGTGGTCGTCAAGGCCGTGGATGACAAGAGCCGCGCGATCAAGTACAAGCGTCTGGCGGCCGAGCGCGAGCGCGTAAGGAAACCCTCCTCCTGTAAAACGATCAACTTCATGGATGTCGACGGCACTAACGCCCTCACGATGGATGCTCTTGCGCTACTACTGCTTTCTACAACTGTATTGAAATAGGACGCGCGCCAGGCAGCTGAATACGGAAGCGCACTACTGCAGCAGAACGAAGAGCTGCAGCTGCAGCTCGCAGCGCTCAGCATCCAGTACGAGGCAGAGGTGGAGGAGCTCACAGTCGAGCGTGACGCACACAAGCGGCATCACGACCACGCGCTGCTGGAGATCGAGAGCTGGAAGCGCCGCTTTGCGCGCGTGGAAGAGGACAAATACGAGCTCGTGGCGGATTTCGAGCGCTTCGTGGCGCAGTGCACCTGTCGTACAACGTCTGGCGGTAACAGCGACGACAAAGTGGGCGAGCTGACACACAAGATCGCGGAGCTTGAGCTTGCGTTGCTCGACATGCAGGCGTCCGAGCAAGCGAACGCACGCACGATCGCGCACTTGAAGGCGTGGAAGCGAGAGACAGAGCACGAACAGAAGGAGACGCAAGACTTGGAGATCGCCGAAGCGCAGCGCGACCGAACGCTCCTGAAGAAGCTCGAAGGCGACAACGCGAAGCTGCAGAAGAGCATCGAACAGCTGACGGCGGAGAATTTGCAGCTAGCTTCGCACTCTGACGCCTACGTGCAGGAGCTGAGAGTGATGAAGAAAGAGACACAGACGCTGCTGGACGAACTGGCGGAGATCCGGCTCGAGTGCAGTTCGAAGACCGAGCTGCTTCTCACGTCCGAGGCGAAATGCAGCCGACTGCAGCGCGAGCTGACGCTTCTGGAGGACGTTTCTTATTTATCGCGAGCGTTCATCGATCATGACACGGAAGAAGACGAGGACGACGACGAAGATGTCGTGGACCACAGCAAGAAACAGAGCAGCAGCGCGCAGAAAGAGAGCTTGGAGACAGTATCAGAGCAGAAAGTCGATGACTCGACAGCAACAACGCGCGAGTCCATCGGGTCGCTGGAAGGTCTCATGCCGTCGCCTTTCACCGCCTTCCCCGCGTCCATACGAGCCGCGAAAGGGAAGTCCGTGGCGGTGGTGAGTCCGACGGACCTGGAGAGCCACAAGAAGCTGCACCACTACTTCCACCTGACAGCGCAGAGCATCATCCACGAGAACAAGCTGCACGAGAAGTGCTTCAAGTCGTCCAGTCGCTTCACGATCGACACGTGGTATCGAGAGATCATCGCGCTCGACATCCCGTACCTGGAGTGGCACGCGTGGCTCATCAATCGCATCAGCCAAGTAGCTGCGTCGGTGCAAGACGACGAGGGCGAGGCACTCCTGACCATCACAACGCCAGCGTCCAGTGGGCGAGGCGGCGTGCGGAATACGCGGAGCTTTGGTGGATTTTTCCTCCGCAGAGACGCCGAAGGCAACAGCCCCGTCGGCGATGGTGGTGCCTCCAGCCACGGTGTGTTCTCCTCGATGACCAACTCCAGTGTGTCGCCGTCGAGTGTCAATGCGTCACCCTCCAGCCGTCCACGCCACGTGCCGTTCTCGGTCGCACGCGCGTTCTTCCGCCTGCTGCGCTCGCGCAAAGACCCGGAGCTTGACTCGTCGTCCGAGGAGTAGCGTGCCCGTAGTTGTCCGTTAGTTGTTCGTGTTTCCCCATCTCTGTGATCTCATCCCCCGCCCAGTGCGTTAGTCCGTCAGTTTTGCGAGAAGGTCGTAAGAAAGCAAAGTTTTTTTTAATATGGCGTAGTATTGATCGCAACTCAATACAACAGCAACCCGCAGACCGTGATTGATGCCGCGAGTCCAAATCCAAGAATCGCGCCTAACTTCGCCATCGCGTCAGGCAAATGCTCCAACTGTTCATTGCGGAACTCCTCGCTGACGTCTTTCAGCTGCGCGATGGTCGCGAGCAGGACGAAGTTGCCCACGTGGCCCATGAGCATGCCCAGCAGGAAGATCATCGCGTAGCTCAGCGCCGCGAGCAGCAAAAAGAGCTGGTAGCTCCACTGGAAGTCCAGATACAGCGCCACAGACGTGCTGGCTTTGCCCATGCGACGCGCGAACGGCGCGTCCTTGGCGCTCTTGAGGATCTGATGATGATCATGCACACACAATCAGAGACAGATTTTGAGTACAGATCAGCTGGGTTCCATGTCAATCGGTAGCAGGAATAGTCTTATGTATCAAATCGTACCAGGAACGACAACGTGAAGTTCGTGACCGGCAGCGAGTAGAAGATGACGCCCCACGGGACCTCACCGACCAGAAAGTACGCGGTCGAGAACATGGCGATCGGTCCCGTGGCCGCTGCGAACACCAGCTCCGCCAGTCCAACGACCGAAGGCTCTGGGCCGTATCTGCAGTAGTAGAAGGCGACGGACGCGAGCATCGACATGGCGCCAGTGACGTGACTTGGCTTCTCGTGCACAAAGTGGGAGCCTGCGAGACAGAGCAGGATGACCGCGTAGTAGACGAACGACCAGCGCATCACCTGGGTCTGCGAGAGCAAGCTGTGTGCGCAGTAGCAAGAGACACATTAGTATGATAAAGTAGTAATGACGCCACACATGAGCAAATCAATGACGTACTTGATGACGATCTTGTTCTCTTCGTTGGTGTTGGCTTGGCCCGTCTTCAGAGGCTCAAAGACGCGGTGGAAGTTGCTGTAGACCGCGTTGAGGTTCGCCAGCATCTGCACGAGCACCGCAATCGCCAGCGCACTCAGCGCGTCGACATTAAAGAGCGACACGCGGTAGGACGCGGACACGCTCAGCAGACTGATCGTGATGAGCACGGGGCACGCCGCGGCGAACAGCGTGCGCGGGCGGATCGCGGAGAGCTGTCAAATAAAGCACACGAAAGGCAGGACTTAGTCAGCTATTGTGCATCCGCATCAATTCAATTCATATCTCTATTTCCTTCATTCTTAGCCGCCCACGCACCACACTCTTGGCATATTGCATCGTCTTCGCTTCCTCGCGTTCTCCTTGTGGTTGTTTGTCGTTTGTCTAAAAAGTCTATCTGAGGACTGTGGACCGTGTCCTCGTTTCAGCATCTCAGAGTCCTGACTTAGTGTACCACACACTAATCAACGGCAAATTGAAGTTGCCGTTATTTTCGTCTGCAGAATTCTCAGCCCGTGATGACGCGCACGCCGAGCGACGCGACCTGGTGGATGGCCTTGGAGCCCGGCTGGCGGATGAACATCATGTTCGTCGGCACGCCCATCTGCCGCGAGACCCACTGCACGGTGCTCGGGTCGAACGGGCTGCCACCACCGCCGCCGCTGGGGGTCGAGACACTCACAAAGTCGATCTTGAGCTTCGGGTACATGAGGTCGAACATGCCGACCATGTCGTGAAGGTCCTGCAGCGCGACTTGCTGCTTGTGGCGGCGCATCTCGTCCGCTTCGGTCACCACGTCGATGCTGGACAAATCATCACACACATGTACGATGCACAGGTTGTGGGTCTGCTCGTTCTGGCGCACGTACAGGATCGCCTTGTTGAGCACCGACAGGTCCGGGCTCTTGCAGAAGAACACGATCGGCGGCAAGTGAATGGCTTGAAGCGCAGCGGTGATGGTGCGTCCGCCAATTGCGCCTGTGTGCATGTGTTTCTTCCCGTCGCGGTTGCGCGAAGGACAGAGTCGCTGGAGCATGTAGAGCACGATGCGAAGCATGAACACGCGCTCCAGCATGAGGAACATGATCGCCGCAAAGCCGATAAAGTAAAGCGCAAAGTACGTGAAGATCGCTGGATCGCCCAGCAAGTTGCCGAGCAGCCCGAGCAAAACCATGACGAGCCCAAAGATGCAGCTCCACCACGGCGCCTTCACGTCTCGCGGGATATCCTCGCGCTTGAGCTTCAGCAGCATGCACCCGAACGCAAACAGCGACATGACGCCGAGGAACGCGAACGTGAACACGCCCGCCAGGATCGACGCGTCGGCGTTCAGCAGGATGACGAGGCTCGCTTGCACCGCGAAGAAGATGAGGATGATGTAGTGATTTGTGCCGCGGCACTCGTTGACTTTGGTCAGGAACGACGGGAGCACGCGATCATACGCGAGGCGACGCACGAGCCCCGTGATGCCCACGTAGGAGGTTAGGACGCCACCAGAGAGCACCACGAACGCATCCACCGAGACCCATCGCTCAAGCCACTGACCCATGGACACGCGTCCCATGCGAGCCAGCACGATGTCTCGGTTCGCGTAGATGCCCTCGGGTCCTTCGAGCGGCAGCACTGCGAGCGAGAGACACGAGAGCAGGATGTTGTAGAACGTCGCGAAGACCCACATGTTCTTGAGCGTCTTGCGGAACACGCCCGGCGCCTGCTCCTCCACGAACTGCGCCGACGTCTCGAAGCCCGTGATGCCGAGCATTGCTGAGCTGTAGCCGAAGAAGATCGCGGTGAGCAGGTTGCCGCGTACGAGATCGCCTGCTACGTTCACGCTCGGAAAGTCGGTCTTGAGGTTCTCCATGAGCACGTGCGGGTGCGTGATCGCGTAGTAGCCTGAACAGCCGCTCAGCAGCGTGAGCGTCACGACGTGCAGCGCGAAGATGACCAGCGCCACCGTGGAGCTCTCGGCGATACCGATAATCGACAAAAGCGCGAACGCGAAGAGCAGCGCAACAGTCGAACCCACGACGGGCAACTCCACCTGCGTGTTGAGGTACTGCAGCGCGGATGTGCCCGAGACCACACCTGTGGCCAGGTACGAGATGATGCCGAGCGTAGCTGCGACCGCCGCCGTGCGCTTGGACGTGGTATTGAGCAGCACGTTGTAGGATCCACCGTTGAGTGGGATCGCGGTCACTGCCTCCTCGTAAATGTAGCGGAAGAGGTAGAGCACCGCGGCGACCAGCACCTGCGTGAGCGGCATGAGTTTGCCAGCCTTGCCCGCCACGATCCCCGACGAGTAAAGTACACTTGCGAGGATGTCGTTGCCGCAGATGGCCGTGGACGGCCACTCGCCCAGCAAGTGCGAGGGCGGCGCAGCGAGGTGTCCGCGGATCGCGCTCAGCTCGTCCGATGGGATGCACACGTCGCGCGTCTCGCCGTCCGGGGGATACATCCACAGCGGCAGCTCGGTCCGATCCGCGAGCGCTCGGCCGCGGATCGTAAAGTCCCGCACGCGCGCCGAGCGGCCAGGGGACGCCAGCGCGTGGATGCCATCGGCCGCGAGACTGCTGTCGCTGCCCGCTAGTAGGTTCACTTTGAGCTCGTCCATCTCTCTTCTTCAGCTCGTTCGTCGGTATCTCGCTCGTTCTTCTCTCAGAATAAGAAGTTCAACAGCCGCCGGAAGAAGTGACACCCAATAACTCCCAACAATGATACTACCGTAGAGACCACAATTTTTACACAAATGGAAGAACGAGACATGCGAACATGTGAACGAAGGTGTCCGCAATGGGAGTCCACACTCCAAGCTCAAGCTGTATCCGGATACAGTACGGCATTGAGCTGAAAGAATTCGACCGCCACGACTACCCAACAGCACGCTCAGTGCCGACACAGCGCAGTACATGAACACTGTTCAGCGAGCTGCGATCACTTTCAAGCAAGCCTCGACTGCTCCAAAACCAGTAGAGAAGTGTGACGACGGTCTTCAAGCTCAGATCGTGCGCGAAGTGGTCTGCCTCGAAAAGGTCATCCAGTGCGACCAGCTTGTGTCCTGCACCAGATTGAGGAACTGAAGGCGAATGCAGCGAATTGCTTTGCCGAATGCGACACCGCGCAGCAGTCGCTGGCGTGCCGAAGGATCGTCCGTATGCTCAAGCTCCGCAAACTATTATGGATAACCGGTTCGAAAGAGGCGACAGCACTGACGGCGAGCAGCCCGTTCACTCTCGCGGCGCTACTTCAAGTCGAAAGAAACGTGCGCGATCTTTGAAGTGACAAGAATAACGATAACGCACATTCGCGATCTGTCTATATTTAGATCTGTCTATATTTATACTGGCGTATAGTACTTTTATCATACGTGGTCTAATAAGAAAATAATACTCGGCTTACTTGGCAAAAACGGTCGTCAACGAACCGACGCGCGATCGCTTCGCGAGGCTGTCGTCGTTCACGTAGTTGCTGATCGACAGCGCGCGGATGCGCTTCGTCGGCGAGTTCGCGATGCTGTCGGCGCTCTCTGCTGGCGGCAACAAAACAGAAGACGAGCACTTGGATGCGCCGTCGCTCTTCTCGTTGCGGTTTGCTTTATAAAAGAAGTCCAGGAGCAAACCCACCGCGTTCGCGTTGTCCGCATCGTCTTCACCAGTGCCGGCAGAAGCCTTGCTTCCTGGAAACGATGGAGAAGAAGAGGCGGAGGAGTCGGAAGTGAAGCCTTCGTCGTCGTCAGATGAGCTGCCATTGGTGCGCTTCTTGCTCGACGATTGGCGCTGTGCCACTGGGTAATTCTCCGTGCTCGATCCGCTGTCGTTGTCGTCCATGCTACCCGGTGCTTCTTCTCGGTTCTCCTTGAGCTTCTTGATGAACGCCGCCTCCAGGGCGACAAGCTCCAACTGAGCCTGTACGAGTCGCACGCGGGATTCAGGGGTTGGACTGCACGGACGGAACACTTGCTTGCCGATACACTCGCCTCCCGTGAACTTCTTGGTGATTCGCATTGGCTCGCAGTTCAGCTTCTGGGACAAATAAAGTCGGAGCATCGTGCCGCGCTCGATCGGGAGCAGTCCTTCCTTGAAGTAGTTCGTCAGCTGCGTGGCGTATCGGGATTCCTCGTCGGTCCACTTGCCCTTGCGGAGTCCTGGTCGCGCCTTGCTCTTGGTCGAGCGGTTGGAGTTCTTGATAGCACGCGCGCGCTTTGGAGCGGTCTTCTTTTCCTTGGTCTTCAAGTCATCGTCCGCGTCGTTGCTGAAGACTGCCTCGCTGCTCTCCTTCTGGCTGTGCTCGAACTGCGTCGTCTCTTCTTTCTTGAAGTGGCTCATCTGAGTCTGAGGCGCGGCGACAGTCTGGGACGACGGCTGAGGTTCCTGCTCCGGCTCGGCTTTGATCGCGACAGATCGAAAGCTCATCGAGTCACTACTAGCGGTACTAGAATATGCGTGATTCATAGACGAGCTACTGCAGTGGGAGGTAGGAATGATGAAACGTAACGGGGCGAGCGTCGTGGACGCCGCTGCTACTGGAGCTTGCTGCGGACGGTGGTGGTCTTGAGTCATGCTGCTGCTGTTGCTGAACGAGGGCATGACGCGGTCGGGCGGGGACGCGGGCCGGATCATCGGCAGACGGATGGGCATCGATGGGAAGTGCGCGCGCAGGCCCGGCAGCGCGGCGCTCGGGAAGGCCGATGGCGCGCGCGGCAGGCTGTCGGAGACGGCCGACGGAGGTTGGTGGTGGATGAGAGAATGCATGTCCATGGTGTGTGCTTCGGGAGGCGGTCTCTATTAACAAAACTACAGAATGTACAAACGCACGCCTGCTCCCTGCTTTCCTTCTATCTGGAGATACTGCTGCTGGTCTTGTCTTCGTGGCTTGTGTGCGAAAGCGGCCAAAAGCGAAAGTGAGAGCGAGAGCGGCCGGGCGACTGGGTGGTCTGCTGCTGTTGTGCCACGTAGAAGATTTGCGATTGACAATCAAGGGAGTTCGTGTGCCACCCCCAGCCCTACCTCGAGCCGTTTTTTGTTGGATACGGCTTTTCTGTTTCCCGCAACAACTTCAACAAAAAAGAACCAGCGCGGCAGGTTGTTTCGAGGTCATTCACTTGTTGTGATTGAGAAAACATGCGGCGGGTGCATCCAGCGACTTGACTTGGGACATTCAGTCAGCAGACGCAGACGCGCGCACCAGAATGGCAGATTGGCTGGCTCCCATTTCGCCCCATTATTACAAAACGCGACTCGATGGTATTCGTATTCGTGTTCGAGCCAGCGGATCAGCCAAGCGGGACACAACGTACCGTACGCAACATTGAAGTGGCTGACCTGTCGCGGATTTGCATCCTTTTTGCATCCTGAGGTCCAGCGACTTCAATGCTGGATGGGGGAAGGGGAAGGCTCCAGAGATGGTTCTTTTCTGCACGAGGTTGAAGCGGCCACGGTGAATGAATGAATCCCTGAGACCGACACAGTGGCTGCGTTCGAGAACCAACAGAATCGTCAAGCCACCTCTGGCTCATTTCAGCCAATCACTGGACGTATTGTGTCCTATTTCCAGCCACTCACAGACGCGTCGAACTCACATGCAGGCTGAATGCGAAGCGAGGCGCTCGTTTTTGCATCCACCCATTTTCTGGACCAGCAAACAAGAACTGGACAGAACTGCTGGCAGCGTTCCATCAGTCTGATGCGGCTCTGAATGTGCATTTTGGCTTGTGGCTGTTTGGCTCACTTGGGATTGGCTGGCTGGCAGCGGCGCGCACCGACCACCTCTCGGTCAGCTGGCAGCGCGCGCATCTGTCCATGGGGGACGTCTCCAGCAGCTGACAGAGAAAGAGGGAGAGACGCTTTTTGCGTTTCGCATTCGTCAACATCGCCGGCTTACCACGCTTTTTTTTGCAGTGGTCGAGTCGGTTATCGAATGGTTTTACATTTGGTTGGCTGTCGTTGGCTCACCTGATCCGAGATCGGTTGACAGGAGTGCGCGCGGGCGGCCAACTCCTTTGCTTTTTGCCGCGAGCGAATCTCCGTGCTTTGACGCACACACTGAGCCATTCACTGGCACAGTGCTGTTGTGTTGACCGCATCTTCGACGTGGAAGTTGCGGGCTGCTTCAATGTCGCTCTTTCTGCCGTCCGCCCATCCTTTTGGACTGGCCACGCACATGCTGAATGCTCGTCGACACCACCTCTCAACACACGATTTGCTGATTGTATTGTTGGCTGGAAAAAAGTATGCCAAATCGATTCCCTTCCAATGAAATGAAAGCATACAAAAATCAAGTGGTTGACAATTTTACAAGGTTTCTGGGTTGATTACAAGCAAGAACCTCCTTATAACACGTATCCGCCACGAGATTCTACTACTTTAGAGCCTTTTCTTCAGGAAATATGGAATCCCGTGGAGGTATACGTGCTTTTGAGATATGCATCCGCCACGCGATTCTACTTTCTGCACAGAGATTGTGCTGAAAATATTCGAATCACGATGCGGAAACGTATTGCAAGGAGGACCTAGAAATTATTGGAAGATTACAACATTTAGTAATTTGACAAATGAGTTGTTTTTTATACAAAATTGGGTTCTTAACTTAACATGTTACAAAAAAAGAAAAGCTGGTGTGACTACACCAAAAAAATCAGTTCACACCTTCGATGCGAGGGAGGTTGATGACTGGAACCTTGGACGAGATGCGCTCGTACGGAGAATAGCGCCGGCTTCCGAACGACGCCGCGCCGTGGTGGCTGCACGCGCGCGCGTACACGCACATGGCGCACGAGCACTCCACCTCGCCCGTCGCGGAGTCCCCGAGCCAGAACACCAGGTCGCTGTACGGGATCTCGTCCGTGCACGGCTCGTGCGACGGCTCAAACTTGACTGCTGGCGGCGCGGACTGGCACACCGCAGCGCTGCTGCTGCTGCTGGACGCGTACTTTCGGAAGCTTCGATCGTTGCGCGATCGGGTCTCTGGCCGCAGGCACGTCGGCCGCCGTTCGCCTTCCGCGCTGTGTTGTCTCTGTTTCGTAGCGGTGGTTTCGACCAGCGCGGGGTCCGCGCCGTACGAGGCAGCGTCCGCGAAGAGGATGCGCGCGGCGTCGTCCTGCCACATGGCGACCGCGTCGGTGTCGCTCGCCATCGCGTCGCAGGGCTCGTCGTCCATGATGAGGTCGATGTCTGCGGTCACGAGCGCGTCTCTGGTGTCGAACGCGAACTCCGTGTCCATGTTCTTGTTGTTGTTGTGTCCTGTTGGCTGGGTGGATACTTGAGAAGTGCTGAGTTGGGAGGGAGCTCACACAACACGCGCAGGTGCTCTTCTTGCTTTGCCTGTTTGCTTCGTGTGGTGCTTGTACGTAGTTTGTGGCAAACTCAGGAGTGAGAACTCCAAAAATTTCTCTTCTCTTTTTGCGGTCCAAA
>JAADVK010000261.1:0-33507 GCA_023334975.1 Globisporangium sylvaticum
AAATCCACACTGTACAACATGAATACCGAACTTAGCTCATTCACTTATTTCGCACTTAGCCACAAGTACTTCTTTCGTGGCAAAAGATGGTGTGGCACATCCAAAATAAGTACTTCTCTACTTATTTATGGAAATTCCTCGGCGTGAAACCCTGGATGGGTTCAAGAAGATACTGTGTGTGATGGAGCTGCTGGACACTTTGTCCCGCAAAAAGATCCACTTCTCTTGGGAAAGATCGCGTTGACACGGTTTCTCAAATGGGTGCGTCGTCAACAGAATCGCGGCTTGTTTTATCACCATCACGATTTGATTGGCAAGCGCCAGCCAATCAGATCACCCGAAATGCGATCTTTTTTTCGGGAATAGAAATTAGAAAACTCGACAGCTTCAACATCAGACCTTTTCTATTTTGAAGCTTTCCGTTTTTCATCTTACACGATTTAAGCTCAGAATGGGTTCGTGCAACAAACGAGCCCATTTTTGACAGAGCGCCGTCTCCAGTCCTCAGCATGGTGCTTGCATGGGACTTTGCTCAGCCGACTGGATGCGCAACCTCGCCGTTGGATCCGGTTTTGCCCAACATTTTGACGTAAGCCTTCCTCGCTGTTCCGCTCCAACAGCAGCGTAGAGATGAAAAAATAGGAACGTGGTGTAACTCCGTAATACATGCTTTCGTGTGAACATGAGCGAGGAGTGTTGATACGTGTTCGCGCATATGGACGCGCACAAGCAAACACAAACACACACACACACACATAAAGCTCGCTAATGTGCACCACTTTGTTGTTTCCTGCGCATGCGCAAACACTTCACATGTCTAACTTGGGGCTGAGTATCTCAAATCATTTTTGAAATTGTGGTTTGAAAAGTTGGGAAATTCGGCTCTCGCGAGCAGGCTCTCGTTCGGTCGCAAACGCACCTTGGGACTTGTGTATTCTGTGACGAAGAGCACGATAGAGCTGCGCTCTCAATGCGCAGATGCATGGCGCACAATTGGGTACACCCGACAGCTATATTTTCTGAATCCCTCCAACAAACAACACAGATTATTGCTGTGAAAAAAGTCTGTGATATTTCTACTTCTCTGTAGAGCATATGATTGGCAGTAATAAACATCTATAAATATGATTGGTTAAAATACTTTGCTTCCAAAGCTGCCAAAGTTGAGCTGCACTCAAAATGATTCCATCATTAGCTGACTGGTTTCCTCCCATCATCATGTAATGCGGTCACGAGACGAACGAAGAGCATCGGAAGCAAGCGTCACTCTTCAATCACCAGCAACAAGACACACAGGAAGAAAGCGGACTGAGAAGCAACCACGCACCACCTCTCAAGCGCGTCGTGCTTCTCCTCTGCACGCTGCTGGCGGTGCTGACGGCTCCAGCTTCCTCACACCAGCAACAGAAGCAGCAAGATGCGATTTTCGAAGCCATCAATAACACTACGAGCCTCGCAACTGCAGTCTCGGGCTGCGGACTCTGTCAGCAAACCGGCCAGTGCGACCAGGCGTTCCGCGGCGCACCAGGTCAGTTCTGCCAGATGCTCGTGCCGGCGGCGCCGTGCTGTTGCCCTGCTGTCGCGCAGTGCGTGCTCTCCAGCACGCGCAAGTGCAGGTGCAAGCGAGTCGATACCTCTTGGGGCCACTGCTTGCGAAGAGGGACCGACACGACGACCGACTCTTAGGACTCGCCGGTCAGCTGTGCGCTGGTCGTGCTCTGTCCGCTCTGCGCTTGCTACGGCGAACTCTTGAGATCCTGGGGCCACGATGGACGTGAGTATCAGGCGCTACCAGTGGACTGATCGACGCAGTACGGGACGAATGGCGGCGACGCCAGCAGTGCACTCACTGTGGGCATGGTTGGCACTGTGGCGATCTTCGCAGCAGACATGCTGTTTCGCCCCAGTGTCAATGGCGACAGCCGCAGCAGCTGGGGAGGTGGTGGTGGTGGCGACTTCGGCGGCGACTCGTGAGTGCGGAGCGTGACCGCGCCAGTTGACATGATGTTCGTGATAATAACAATTCGTTTTTGTATAATATTGCACTTATGCGCAATGAATTTCTTGGTTTGTCTATCTCTTTAGGAGTCAAGATAGTCCATGTAGATCTACGAAATGAGCAAATTGGTTGACGGCTGCATCATCATTAGCCATACCCAATTTGCTGTACAGTGTATAAGCAAAGTGATTGGCACCAGTGTCTCGCACCGGATCAATTGGAGCGATGGGTACAGAGCGTACCCATCCAAACACTCCACAACAAAAAAGAGAGCACACATTACCACCCACCCAGAATCTAGTGAACCCAATCCTCTCTCCCTCTGAAAACAATTTGATTGGAAGAAATAAATGGTGCAGTACTCATGATTGGCTATAATAAAAATGACAATCACTCTGAAGTGCTGAATGGTGGTGGTTCGGAAATAACAAAAAACAGAACCAAATCGGCACCCTCCATTTCTTTGTTCTGGAAGAGAGAAGCACAGGCTGGTTGTCTCCAATTCTCCCCAGCGCCCACGAGTGCAAGCGCCAAGATCGACGAGCGAGCGAGTATGACAACACCTCTCAAGCGCCTCGCGCTTCTTCTCTGCATGCTGCTGGTGGTGCTGACAGCGACGGCTTCAGCTTCCTTAGAGCAGCAGCAGCGAGAGACGACGAGTGTTGAAGCCATCGACGGCATTGATGACCGCCTCTCGGCCGCAGTCTCTGGTTGCAGACTCTGCCAGCGGACTGGCCAGTGCGACCAAGCGTTCCGAGGCACCCCCGGGCAGTTCTGCCAGACGCTCGTGTCGGCAGCGCCGTGCTGCTGCCCTGTAGACTCTCAATGCGTGCTCGACAATGTGTACAACTGCCGCTGCAGGCGTACGGTCGTGTCTTCGAACCCGAACGTGCGAGGCGCGACGCACACCACGACGACCTCGTCGTCAGGCTCGGCCTCGTCGATGATCTTCTTCCTGCTGCTCATGATCTGCTGCGTGTGCTGCTGCTGCGGGGCGGCCGAGAAGCGCCACTGTCGTCACGAGCGCCAGTACCAGTACGCGCAGCCAGTGTACACGGCCACAGCGACGCAGTATGGCACGAACGATCAGTACGCGTACCCATCTGCACCACCGATGTACGAAGAGCGCGGCTACCCAGGTGGCGCCGGTGGTGGTGGCAACAGCAGCGGGTTTGCTGCAGGAGCGGCTGGGGCAGTCGCTGGTCTCGCGGCAGGCGCGTTCCTCGGCTCAGCGTTCAGCGGCGACGGTGGCAACTCGCATCAGCAGACCACCACATCGTACTTTGCGGGCGACTCGGGCGGCGCCACGTCCACCTTCGACTTCAGCGGCGACACTGGCGGCGACTTTGCCGGCGACTCGTGAGCTTGGTGAGTGCGTATGTTGGAGGGCAAAGCGGGGTTAACTTCAACAAGAAACAACAATTCGTTAGTTAGTATGGATTGCAAATCCCAGTGGCTGACGCGCCTTACTTTTTTTGTGCATTTCTGCTGATTTGGGCGAGCTTTGAGCAGTGGACCACGTCCTACTATTCAAGAGTGCGTCACCATTGGTGACTCACCAATTGCTTGCGGCCCAACAAATAGCGTTGCTCGCTTCGCAGCACAAGGCAGGACAAGGCAAGGCATGCACGGATCAAAAGCAGGCCAAGCGCAATCTTTCTCTCGCAAATCTGCTGCAAAAATGCTGGTTTGGAGGGCTTTGGACCTCGTCCTCATCGAGTTAGAAGTTCTCTCTCTGCCTGCTGACCGGAAACGAAGTGGCCAAACAAGCAAACACGCACCTCCTCAGTAGCTCCTAAAGGAATCTAGCGGCGTCTTCACTCTGGATCAATTGCGTCCACGCGTGGTTCCGGTACATCTGCTCTAGCAGAGCGAGCCTGTTGGACGGACATCTGCGCACACACACACACAGCCGTCGCTGCGCATCGACTCTTTCTGATGCTTACTTTACCCTGGTAAGCCGTACCTGGTATACCGACCGTATCAAGTATCCTTCCACTCTTGGCCGCCGCCTCTGCAATCCTGATTTGACATTCGCGAGGTCTCTCTTCGTGCGACGCACCTATTGTACCGCCATGGGTAGTCTGCCACCACTCGATCGCGTTCGTTTCCCCTCAAGGTCTCAAGTCGCCAAATCTGCAAGTGAGTTCCGATCGGCTGTGAATGAGAGCGAGCGTGAGTGTGAGAGAGCAAGAACCAACGAAGCCGATCAGCGACCACTCGCTGAGCGACCGACAAGGGCGAGAGAGCGAGAGCTAACGTGGGGGCCACAGAGACAGATTTGCTCCCAATCTTCTCTTCCTATTCTTCCGACTCGTAACGAAGGGGCCGACGCACGCACTCGTTTAGGGAACGAATGAACGCATTCGCGGATCGACGGAAGGACTTGTCGTCCGTCAATGAGGCGCACTGATGAAAATCAGCATGGCTGGCGGGCGTTCACTCGGCTGCGATACAGTAGAGCTGAGTTTACTTCGCGATGGGGCTCTCTTTGCGTTGTGATCTTTGGAGCTGTCTTTCCATTCTGAACTTGAGCTCGTAGAGTTGTGCTCAAGATATCAGTTGTCAGTCAACCTGAACGATTCGGAAGTCTGGATTTTACCTTTGTATCCATCCAGCCCTTCGTATAATATAGCACACAGCCCGACAATTAAATTTGTGATCCCAATAACCTCTGTAGTTTACTATATAGTTCTATGTAGACGCTATCTAATACAAGAGGCCACAAGGACCAATCATCAATCGCGTTGATGATGACCACGTTTTCGTTGCAAAGGCTCGAAAGGCGACACTGGAGGCCTCGCCTCTGCGTTCTCCGACGCTGGCTTCGCGATCATTACAACTTCTTATTTTTACAGGCGCGCGGCGCTGATTTGCGGTGGACTCGGGGCTTTGACCCTTTTCTTGTTTCATCAGAGTGACCAACGGGACGCGGACTCGCTGTCTGTCAGACCCAGCGGCCTGCCTCTTCGCACTCTCTGGTCCCAGCACCAAGATCTGAAATTCGTTTTTCGAGCTGGGCTTTAAGCTTTGAGGCAACACCAACAACATGTTGGAGCTTTTGGGATCCGGTTCAGACTGCTTACCGGCACTCCAGGCTTGCTGCATCCTTTCAAGATCGGACACAGGAGGGGAAAAATAATGATTTGAAACGTGAATAGAGAAGGGGATAAAGGTGCTGCTGACAACAGGGAACAATTGAGCCCTGGAGATGAAGACTCCTCCCTCCGTGGCGGTTTACCGAAAGGTGATCCATGACAAAAAGGAGGCGCCGCTGATTTCTGAGCTCTTCGTTTCGGTTTGTACCCTTTTTATCCGAAAGTTGGCTGCATATTCAACGCAAAAGGTTGAGAAAAACAGTGGAAATCAGTTTTGAAAATGATGCTTTGAGGCCCTTTAGGGATCCCACAATGGGGAGAGGTCTCCTTGTTGCGCACTCAGGGCCAGCAATTGTCTCTTCTTCATCAGATCCCAAAGTGCCCCAACAAGACATCAGAAATGTCGATATCAATCAGCACCACCGCGTGATCTCAGACAGACCCAAGGTCTCTCTCATAGGAGTGCAACCTGTTCGCTCCCTCGCCAGCTCGGTCTAATCAAATCGAATCAAACCAGCAAACTGGAGTTCGACTGCTCGGATCCCACGCTCATGCCTTTGCATGCTTCGCAGCTGGCTCTGGCCCCTGGCTCCGGCTTCGCTTAAGTGACTACTCAGTCGCGAAGGCTTTACCCAGTGATCCAGTGAACTCATCGGACAGAGAGGACATCAAAAGCGGACCCTTTTCGGATCTGACAAACAGGCTGTTAGGTTTAGTTGCTCCCCAGTTCACACAACCAGCATACTGATGCTGAGCAATCGAGCGCTGATTGCAGAGAGCGCACTCGAACTCGGAGAGGTTCAGCAGCGAACAACCAAACCATCGCATGTGTCCAGTCCATTCTGGCGCTTTTCCATGAGTTTTCATCGGATGATCGACTGGCTGGCTGGCTGGTTGTTGGTCACTGCTCACTCAGTGGTAATCCTGCTAGGGTTACGAATCTCTCAGTGTGTCGAAATCAACATGGAGCAGCAGCATAATCGAGCGAGTCCCCAGCGATCAACGATCATGATCAGTCACTCGGCGCACTTCACCTCCAGGCGATCAGCAACGCATGTTTCACACACACTCATGCATCGCTACACCCAAGGAGTGCTTGGCAATCAATCACTTTCAAATCATGCATTTAGTTAGCATTCAAAGTCATTTTCACACCTCTCGCTCTGTCTCATCCAAAGCTCAATGAGCTCATTTGGCAAAAGCCACACACTTGCAACAGGTGAGTCAAGCGACGGCAAACCCAATGGTGGATGCACAGCAACGGACTGGAGAAGCAGGAGGGCGGATCAACTGGACGGAACAGCAGCAGGTGGAAATGGAAATGTAGATCCAACCTCCGCCCCCATTTCGAACGGTTCACTCGAAAGGTGCAACCTTCAGAGCCTGAGCTCTTTTGACCGAAAAAGCGCAGGTGTGTCGGTTGGTTGACCACGATGGACAGTGCCACTTCCACTGTATCTGAGCTAACTTTTACCCTGTCTAGCTTTGATATCACCTCTCTCATCAAATGTTTCATAAACCAATCAGAGTTAAAGTGTGAATGCAATAGCCTCTCTATTATCAACATGTGCATTATGCGAGGTAAAGAGCGAAGCTGACTGACCGGCTTGAGGATGACTGCTGGAAGACAAAAAAAAGGGTGTGTGGAGTTGGCTCGGAACAAAGAAAGAACAGGCGAGAATCCCACTGTACGCCTGCTTGCCTTGGTGGATCTGAGCTGCTCGCTCATCGCTCATCAGCGCTCTTCTTCTGCTTTCGCTCTTCATTCTCCGATTTGACCCGACAGCAACACAAGCAAGCGCGCCATACACGCTCACTCTGCCCACAGACTCCAGCACCAAACAGGCCAGAAAGAATGAACAAGCAGCAGCTGTCGCCCCGCTCCATCAGCCCGCAGCAGCTCGAGCGCATCGCTACCAAGCTCACGCTGTCGTCGCGCGCGCTGCAGATGCAGATCCTGACGCTGCACCGGGAGCTGGCGGTGACCAAGCGCGAGCTCGTGCTCTCGCACCAGGACCTGGCGGACGGCCTCGTGCGGCTCCACGAGATCGACGAGTACGTCCGCGAAGTGCAGGACGAGCTCGCCAGCAGCGCGCAGACCGACGCCGAGTACAGCTTCACGGAGGAAGAGGTGCGCAGTCGCCAGGAGCAGCTCGAGGAGCTCGAGGAGGAGCGACAGGAAGAGCTCACGCTGCTCGAGCACGTGCGCGCGATCATCGGGCTGCACGAGTCGTCGCAGGGCAAGCTGCGCGTGGTCATCGCCAAGCTCGTGAAGGAGCTCTGCATCGTCAAGCGCAAGGAGCAGCTGCTCGTGATGCTCGCGCTGCGGTCGCGGATGGTCAAGCTCGTGCCGCACAAGCTGTAGACCGCCCGCCATGAGTGATGCGAGCAAGTGGGTTGGCAAAGAAACCAAACCAACCCATGTGCCATAGAAGACGAGAAGAGCAGGATACAGAACTTCATAGTGTGCCCTATAGACAGAATCTTGGGTGGAAGAACTCATTCAGTTCTTCTGCCACCTATTTAACTACAGAATCACCATATTTTTTTTTACCATGATCACCATCTTGAAGAGCTCTTTGATTAGTCCTTCGCAGTGAAGTCAGCGAGAGTTTCCAGCGAATAATCATTGCAAACGAGTGGTAGTGGACCGACACCTTAGGACAGCAAGAGAGAGAGAGAGAGAGAGAGCTTTGGGAGTCGGAGCTGCTCAGGTCATCATCAGGTGATTGTGCGAAATTGGTGTCTACCACATCACATTTACCAAATTATATTTTTACGTTTTTTTTTACCTTTCGGTGCTGAGGCAGAACTATACCTAACTCGACATGGCTTCAATGCGGAGCTGACTCCAATGCCGCCAGCACCGGATGGATATCCGACTTTTACTCGTCGAGCTTCGCCCAAGAGCTCCATTGTGTTGATCACCAGGATGCTCCAGCAGATCAAAGCATGCCAGCAAGTGCAGCCATTGGCAGTCTGAGGCCTTATATAAACGCTTGCAGGTGGACGAAAGCTTGTTTGGATACACCAATTCTTTTCATTCAAGAACGCTACTTGCACACCAACTTCTCGTTACGAGCACAAGATGCTGCTTACACTAACGGGTCTGAACTATAACAACTACTTAGCTGGCTCGCTAGTTTGTCAACAACTGTCGGCTCGCTGCCTTGATTAAATACTCATTCGCAATGTCTCGCACTAGATTCCGGCGTCTCTGGCAGACTGCGGGTGATGATGATGAGTAGGCTGCAGCTGGCGCGTTTTGCTGCTGTACTCGGACGACATGCGAGCCGTAGCTTGCAACTGCTGCTTCTGGTCGAAAGCCGAAGTGGACCGCGGCGAGCCGACCGTGAGCTCGCAGCTCCAGCGGCTGGCCGTCGCGGTGCTCGGGATCCAGGGCGGCACGCTGTCGTCGGCGTTGAAGCCGAAGATCTTGAGCCTGCGCCGCGCGTCTCTTCCTAATTCTGCCTTGCGAATGCACACGAACGACGGCGTGATGACGCCACTAGCGTCAGCGCCTGCGAGCTCCTTCTCACGACCGAGGCGGCGGCGCACTTGGATGTGGCTGAGCGGCATCTGCATGCTCCGCTGGTACGAGAGCTCGCGCAGCTTCTTGCGCTTGAGGTGCTGCGCCTGGACGTACAGTCCCGCGACGTGCAGTCGCTGGCTCGCGATCAGCGACAGCTCGTCGCGCAAAGGGTCCTCTGACTCTGCAGTGCTGATGGTGCTGGAGGTGCTGCTCTCTGGTCGCTGGCGCACTCGATTCGATCTCGAGCTGCTGCTGCTGGCGGTGCTATGTGTTCTATGGGATCTGTTGGATGCTGCGGTTGTTCTGCACAGAGGCACTGCTGCGAGGTGACTCGGCGCGCGGTCTGTCTCTGCGGTCGAAGGCGATGCCACTCCGCCGCCGAAGGTGTCGTCGCTGCTGCTGTTCCACCGGGTGCGGCGCTGCGAGCCCTGCGTGGTGGTGATCCACGACTCGTTCTCCGTCACGGGGCTGCCGACGTCTCTGATGTCTTTGCTCTTGTGCTGCGGGTGGCTGGAGACGCGCGCAATGAGCCGCGTGCACCACGCGCCGACGCGGCGCAGGCGGTTCTTCTTCGTCGCCGCTGGATGCATCCTGTATGACTACTCTCGCCGCTATCACTTGCGCCTCTACGCGGCAACTTGGACAATGAGCAGCAAACTGCAAGAAGTGGCGCGTACGAGTGGATGCGCGCGCGCTCTCCCAGGATAGAAAGGAAGCAAGGAATAAATGACAAGCCCACAGAACTCACTGTCTGTGTGTGTGTGTGTGTGGTGGCAAACTCAGCGACTGACTGGGTCGACCATCAACAGAGCCCTGGCTTTTCTCACTGCATCCGACACGCGCTTCCACTTCTTCTTTTACTGTAGGATGGTGTAGAACAACAACAGGCAAGCAGAAGCGCAACGTGGGCTCTGTCTTTCCGCTTCCGTCATGTGGATCCACACCCCAGATGGACGGAACGGAAGAGAGACTCTGCAGAGCCACCGCACGCGCCAGCCAGCCAGTCAAGACGGTTGCGGTTGTTAAAAGCGACTGCATGAAGAGACAGGCAAGCGAGCATGTGGTGTGGTGGTGCGGTGCGCCATCTTTCTACAGATGCTGGCTGGCGTCATGTTGAAGGAAGGAGCTCAAGGGCTCAAGGGCTCATTCGGAATGAGTTGTTTACTGTACCAGAGTGCGTCTTCTGTTTGTGACTCTTCGTTTCTGATCCGCCATATTCTCGCAAGAGATGCGGAGTCACTACTGAGAGTCACTATTTAGAGGTGAACAGGCACTAAAATGAGGATATTTCTGGATTTGTCATTGGGAAGGAATAACACTTGCAATTCTGGTCTATTATACAGTATTCTAGTGAAACGGAATGCGCATGGTCTATTAAACTGATCTTTGTGAACAGGCAACACAGAAGAACATGGAAGTGACTGTACTGCAATTGTGTAGTGGGTTGTAAAAAACGAATGACGTCAGCTTGTCTATTCAGCTTCTCCCAAGCAAGAGCTTCTGACGAGGCGAAGGCAAGCAAGTAAGCAAGCATGGCGGCCATGGGGGCGGTTGTGGACGCCGTGTTCGGGTCCTACGACCTCAAGAACGCCAAGCAGTGGCGCGACGAAGACATCCAGTACCGCGAGCAGGAGAAGCAGTGGCGCGAGGACGCCATCTCGCGCGAGATCGCGTGGCGCAACGCCGACCTGGAGCGCGAGCGCCGCGTGGTCAAGCTCGAGAACGAGAAGCGCATCATCGACGCGCGGCACAAGCAGCTCTCGGCGATCGCGCAGCTCTCGGCGCTGCTCGCGGGCTTCTCCATGGTCTCCATGGTCGAGATCAACCTGCCCGAGGGTACAAACCACGTGCTGCTGGCGTTCTACGGCGGCGTCTGCTGTCTGGAGGCGCGTGAGGCTTTGTTTAACACTGTGCAATTTAGTATCCTGTATGAATAGAGAGACCCACCCTGACTGACTGACTGTGTGTTGTTGTTGTGTGTATGTGCTCCAGTTTATATTTATGCTGATCTGCATGCTCACGTGCACGCTACTGCTGCTGGCCGTGACGCGCTTCGTGACGCACACGCTCGAGGGCGAAGTGCGGCAGCTCACGGTCATCGAGCTGGAGCTCGTCTCGCCGTTCTACGCGTGGTGGCTCAAGCGCTGCGAGCGCGAGTGGCAGCTCGCGTACCAGCTTTTCCGCTTCGGCGCGTCGCTGTTCCTCGTGGAGGTGGTGGCCATCGGGTGGGTGCAGTTCGGCCAGTCAGTGATCACGGCCACGATCATGACCGCGCTCTGCGTGGTCGGCATCCTCTACTACCAGCTGCGCGTCGCGAGTCGGTGGCGGTATCTCGTGAACTTCCCGGACCCGAACAACGTGAACCAGAACTACCACTCGAGCATCGGCCTGGACGAGTAAAATTAAAACTTGCATACTTATACTAGCAAATAAACGAATCTATAGAGCACCAATGGCTGATCAAATGAAATGAGCATTGTGCGCTCTCACTGTTCGCAGTCGGAGTCGTCATTTTGGTGATCTGAGCCACAGTGCCTGGCGCACATGCAAGAGCTCAATCAGACGAGGCGGCTGCAGTGTAGCTATCGAAGCTGCTTGGTGGAGCCAATTGCGTCTCTTTGTGATTGTGCTGTGCGTGCAGCTTGATTTTTTTCGTTCGTCGCTCGTGCTGGTGCTGCTGCTCCTTGGCGCCACCACTCGTGTCATTCCTGCGTCGCAGGCATTTTCTTGTGATTGTCCAGCTGGTTCAGAAATTGCGCATTCAGCTATCCCTCTCAAATTCGATACCAGTTATCAAATCGTTTTATACCGGGGATGCAATCATAAGGAGTGTAGCGCCTTTTCGAACATGAATCTGTTCATAAAATTAGACAACTTATGTACTTGTACAGGCCATGCGTTCAGATCTGAAGTGACAAAAAATGGCCACAGAGGAGATCGCTCACTCCACTCCTGCCCGCCGCCGCAGTCGCCTGCGATGAGCCATTTCCCGAAAAGCTCCACAGCCGGCACACGCTACCAGCACCAGCACCCCTCATCATCAACATGGACAGCAACAACAAGTTCGTGGTGCACAAGTTCGGCGGCACGTCCGTGGGTAGCGCCGAGTGCTTCGCCAAGGTCTCGGATATCGTGTCGGCGCTCGACGCGCCGCGCATCGCTGTGGTCGTGTCTGCGATCGGCGGCAAGCCCAAGGTCACGGACCTGCTCATCAGCCTGCTGAGCCTCGCCAAGCAGCGCAAGTCGCAAGAGTGCGAGGAGATCCTCGACATGATCCGCGAGAAGCACCACAAGGTGATCGCCGAGACGCTGCCGGAAGACGTGGGCAAGCCGATCGAAGAGGCGATCAACGCGGATCTGAAGCGACTGTCTGAGCTGCTGCGCGCGATCTCCATCATGCGCTCGTACAACGACAGCGTCGTGGAGTTCATCTCGGGCCACGGCGAAGTCTGGTCCGCGAAGATCTTGACCGCGGTGCTCACGTTGCGAGCCGCGGCGGACGGCAAGAAGCACAAGTTCCACTTTGTCGACGCGCGCGAATTCCTCATCGTCGAGCCCGATGAGGACCACGGTCCGGTCGTGCAGTACGACGTCACGACGAAGAACATCGAGAAGATCATCAAGAGCAGCCAGCCGGACGGCCAGGAGCTCACGCATCTCGTGATCACGGGCTTCATCTGCAGCACGACCGAGGGCGTCATGACCACGCTCAAGCGCGACGGCAGCGACTTCACGGCGTCGATCTGCGGCCGCGTGCTCAAGGCGAGCAGCATCACGATCTGGACGGACGTCAGCGGCGTGCTGAGCTCCGATCCCAGAAGAGTGCCCGAAGCCAAGATCCTCGGCGAGGTCTCGTACGAAGAAGCCATGGAGCTCGCGTACTTCGGCGCCAAGGTGATCCACCCAAAGACCATGACGCCCGCGATCTTGGAAGCGATCCCGATCTACATCCGCAACACGTTTGAGCCGGAGCATCCAGGCACGAAGATCTTTAATCGCAAGCGCGTGGAGCTAGAGCGGAAACTATCGAATGGGCTACCGAACGCAAAGAACATCGTCAGCGGCTTCTCGACCGTCGACGACCTGGCGCTCTTCAACATTGAAGGCAGCGGGATGGTCGGCGTCCACGGCACGTCGTCTCGATTGTTCAGTGCGCTGGACCGCGTCAAGGTCAACGTTGTGCTCATCGCGCAGGCGAGTTCCGAGCACTCGATCTGTTTCGCCGTGCCGATGAGCCGCGCGATGGACGTGCAGGAAGTGGTGAACGAAACGTTCTTCAAGGAGATCCACCACGGCCTGATCGAGAAGACCGAGTTCATCGCGCCGATCAGTATCATCGCCGCGGTCGGAGACAACATGAGCGCGACGCCGGGCGTGTGCAGTCGCTTCTTTGGCGCGCTCGGCCGAGCGGGCATCAACGTGCTCGCGATCTCGCAGGGCTCGTCCGAGCGCAACATCTCGGCGGTCGTGCGATACGAAGACTCGGCAGCGGCGCTGCGAGCAGTGCACTCGGCGTTCTTTCTCTCAGACCAGACGATCTCGATCGGCATCGTCGGCCTCGAGCACGTTGAAGACGACAAGACCGGCGTCGGCAAGGCGCTGCTCGAGCAGTACAACCAGCAGCGCGAGTACCTGAAGCAGCGCTTCAACGTGGACATCCGCATCCGCGCGATCGCGACTCACTCGTCGTCCAAGATGCTGCTCGACCACAATGGCGGTCTCACCTCGGACGCGCTCGAAGAGAAGGCCGATCTCTTTGAACCGTTTGATCACGACCGGTTCCTGGATCACGTGTGCGCAGATCACTTGCCGCACTGGCTCATCGTCGACGTCTCGAACTGCCCGAGCCACGTGAAGAATCTGTACCCGACCTGGCTGAATCGCAACGTGCATCTGATCACGGCGAATATCAACGTCGCGGCGGCGTCGACGAGCCTGCATGGCTTGATCCGCACGAAGCTGCGTGAGAAAGAGCTGATCTTCGACTCGGAGGCGTGTCTCGCGATCGGCGTGCCGATCTTCAACACGATCCAGAACTTCATCCAGACCGGTGACGACATCCGCAAGGTCGAGTTCTCCGGCAGCTTGTTCCTCAACTCGGTGCTCAGCGCTGCCACCTCGGGCAGCGCCGAAGTCGACCTCCCGACGCTGCTCAAGCAGCACATTGACGAGTTCAAGTCGACGCTCTCGGTGCGCGACATTCTGGACGACGTCATGGGCGTGCGCAGCGCCAAGAAGGCGGTGCTGCTTGCGCGCGAGCTCGGATTCCGCACCGAGCTGCAGGAAGTGGCGATCGACTCTTGTTGGCGCTACCAAGACGAGTCGAGCGAGAGCGACGAATGTGTGGCAAAGTGGGATTACGAGCGACTGCTCGCGCACTTGGTGAGCAAGTGCGAGCCTCTGCAGCAGCAGATCTCGGCTGCGATCGCGAACCGCGCAGAGACGCCATCGCTGCGGCTCGTGGCGTTCATCGACGCGCAGAGCGGCGACATCTCGGTGCGCGTCGAGGCGCTGCCAGTGGCGCATGTGTTTGCATCGCTGCAGCCGCTGCAGTGCGCGTTCGCGTTCTACACGGCGCGTCACGCTGCGCACCCCGTCGTGGTCTCTGGTCCGATTGCCGACAGCTCCATCACGGCCGGCACGCTCTTCGGCAGCATCTTGAACCTGGCGCGCAACTGCGGCGCTCGCGAGTCTGGTGCCAATTGAGTTGACGCACACAGTTGAGCTGCTGCTGGGGCTTTATTGGCAGGGATAGGAATGTGTGTAGGCGGCTACATTTGTAAATAAGTTCCACACAAGTGCGAATCCATTTAAATACGATAGAAACGTTAGACATAGAAATATCCTGTTGTCAGAAAGCAAATCTTTCGTGCGTTTCGTTTCTAAAACAATTCAGGATTCATGTTGAAGACAGAAAATAGTGTGGCCCACGCTACTTTGGTGGATCTTGAGGAGCTGTGCCCTGCTTTCTTCCGCTTTCCTTCTTCTTCTTGTTTCGCAGGCATTGACGAGACGGACAGAAACGCGAGCGGCTCCAACGTGATGATGGCCATTACCAGCCGCACAGAGAGAGAGAGAGAGAGAAAGAAGCGCGCAGCGTGTGCGAGTATATATATGTATATGTATATGTGTGGATGCCGCTCGTGTGTGTGTGCGGTCACAGTGAGCGTGCGTATGCTGCGCGCGCCTGGTGCGTCTTACCGTGACAGACTGGCTCATTTGATTGTTCGCGCGCGCTTGTTGAAGGCGGGGCGGCGGGTGACGTCAGAAGAGCAAGCGGCGGCGGATTAGAGGAAGAAGAACGGCGCGTGCGGCATGTTGAAGACAAGGAGCCAAGCGGCGCGCTCATTACAAGCTATCACGAGTGCGCTACCACTTAGTAGAAGTGTGGGCTGGTGTTTCTTCGCGTGTATATTGTTTTCCATTCCCGCAGAACTCAACTGTCGTGACGCGCATTTCGTTTCCGTGGCATCACGATACGCGCAAATTAATCGTCATGCTCATGACCATTTCACCACCAACCACAGGCGTCGCTACCGTCATGACCCACAACACCACTATGCCAATCATCAGATGCGCATGCATGCGTGCACGCGTGCGGAACGTGCGAAAGAGTCTCTCGCCCACCTCCTTCCTTCCTTCCTTCACCCTGCCGCCCAAACAATCGGTATCGCTACCGGTTTTACTTTCGCACTTTCCAAAGGGAAGTGGGCCTTGCAGGCTGCAAATGGGTTTGGCCGCTGGCATCTTTCTCCGGGTTTGAGTGAGTGAACACATCCCTCTCACATTCTTCTTCTTCTTCGCTGCTTGCTCCACCTGGTCGCAGACGATCTCCCTTCCCCTTCCTTTCCTTCCACGCTCACTCGTCAACGGCCGCTTCACGCACAGCTTCACGCGACGGCAGCGCAGACAGACAGACAGATAGACAGACCTCTTCATTACAAGACACACACACGTACGCACACGCGCCGGCCTTTCTTGTAATCCACCATGACCCGGAAGCGCCGCATGACCAAGCCCGCGCCTGCGCCAGTGGCCACGTCAGCGTTGGGGCCGCCTGCGTACTCGCCTGCGCGCAGCACGCGCAGCGCGGCGTCGTCCGTGCTGTCGCTGCTGACGCCGCCGACGAGAGCCAAGTCTTCTTCATCGTCGTCGTCGTCGGCATTCGCCGACCTGCCCGTGCTCTCGCCACCGCTCAAGAAGCGCGTGCACACGCGCAGCGACGCGCGCGCGGTCAAGGTGCAGAGTCTCGAGGAAGCGCTGGATGAGCAAGACGAGTACGACGACCAGCAGCGCTTTGTGGACGGCGACGGGTACGGCGACAGTCAGAGTAGTACCAGCAACGGTAACACACAGCGTCACAACATCAAGCCCGACCCGCATCTCCCGGATCCATACAAGCGCGCCGCCAAGGTGCTCCACTACAAAGGCTCGGTCTACGACGCCATGCTCACGCGGGTAAGAAGCCGGAGCACACACCCAATGGTGCCCATGTGTCTGTTGCTAATGTAAGACTCACACTCATGTGTTATGTAATCTGCAATAGGCGCGCGTGCACCAGAACCAGTGCGAGTTCATTGCGCTGCAGGCGCTCGAGTACGAGAACCAGTTTTACCTGTGGACGCGCTCGGGCAGCATCGGGTACACGGGCAAGACGCTGCTCATGGGGCCGTACGAGTGCGAGGAGCGCATCATTGTGGAGTTTTGCATGGTCTTCTCGTCCAAGACCAGCTGCACGTGGGAAGAGCGCCACTCGCTGCAGTACCAGGAAGGAAGGTGTGTATTGTGTGCAGCGTCCCTACTAATGTACTAACCCATAGGCGGTGTGGAAGGTGGAAGCTCAAGAAGCGCAAGTCTTTGCTGAGCTCCTCTCTCATGCACGCTCTGTGTGATTGTGTATCTATCTGCCTGCGGTTGATGTAGCTTTACGTGGATTGAGCTCGACTATTCCATGGGCACGCCGTATTCGGACCTCTCGAGCTCGCTGTTCGACAGCGGAGATGACTATGAGGACCCAGGCAGCAGCTCGCGCACAGGTCAGAAGCGACGAAGAAATTCCAGATCGTCTTCATCTTCGTCATCGTCTTCGTCAACCCGCCAGTACAATTTCGTACAGGACTGGAACAGTTCGTCTTCTAGCAATGCGGCAACACTGTCAGCGAACAAGCGAGCAGCTACAGCAGCTGCATTGTGTCCGCCCGCGTCGCGGCTGCACGCGGAAGTGCAGGCGTTTCTGAATCTGATTGCGGATCCGCACGAATACCACTCGTACAACTACTCGGAGACGGAGGAAGTGATGGAGGAAGCCCAGAAAATGCCGCTCGGACGGCTTTCCAAGACGACCATCAAGCGGGTACGATACGCTTGTATTTATTTGTGTAAGGTTTTTCAAGGGCTTGTTTCTAATCAGCAGGATTTTCTTGCAGGGCTACGAGACGCTGCAGCAGATCTACGAAGCGCTGCGTACGCGCACGGCGTGCCGGACGCGGATTTCGAACCTGAGCTCGCACTTCTACTCGATCATACCGCATCACTCGCGCCTGGATGTGATCGACACGATGGTGAAGCTCGGCAAGAAGGTGGCGATGATGGAGAGCGTCTGCGGGAACGTGCGCGGCATGAGCGCCATGGAGGTCGTGAACGCGTGCAAGCAGCGCAACTACCTGGACGAGTGCTACGCGCTGCTGGGCTGCGACATGCTGCCGGTCTCGGAGAACTCGGACGAGTACGCGTTCGTGAAGGCGTATCTGAAGAACTCGAGCTGCTGCGGCTGGAAAGACGGCACGCTGCAACTTCTGAACGTCTTCCGCGTCTACAAACCGGACGAGGACGACCGCTTCGAGCCCTACCGAGACTTCCCCAACCGACGAGTGAGTGAATGCGAGATAGAAATTGGGTTTGCCTTTGGGAAAATGGTGGTCGACAATGTTGACAACGTTGGCATGTTCTAATTTGTACTTGGTATTTGTATGTATCTGTCATATTTCGGCAGATTTTGTGGCATGGCAGTCGCATGAGCAACTGGCTGGGCATCCTCACGGACGGGCTCCGCATCGCGCCGCCCGAGGTCGCGTCCAACGGCCGCATCTTCGGCAAAGGTATTTATTTCACAGACAAGGCGTCCAAGGCGCAGGCGTACTGCCACGCGAGCGCGCGCCACGGCGGCTCGCAGAACAAGTGCGTGTTCGTGCTGAGCGAGGTGGCGCTGGGCGACGTGAAGGAGATGGTGTCGTCGGACGAGAACGCCAAGCGCTGGGTGCACGTGAGCTGCGGCGGCCACACAAAGGCCTCAGCTTTCAACAGCTGCAAGGGTGTGGGCACGTGTCGCCCCGACGCGAGCGGCGACGTGGTGGACAAGGACGGCGCGGTGTGGCCGCTCGGCAAGCCCGTGCAGACGGCCGAGGCCACGGGGCTGAGCCACTCGGAGTACATCATTTACAACCCCGCGCAGGCGCGCATGCGCTACGTCGTCGTGGCGAAGAGCGCCTACTAGGAAGTTTGCTTTAGACCCTTTTTCGTTGCTCGTGTGTTGTTGATATGTAGGTGGTAGGTAGGTAGTGTTGTATTTGTTTGGTTGGGTAGGTTGGGACTCGGACTTTTTTGTGTATTTTGTATGGAATAATGCTCTCTTTCTCTCTTTCTCTTGGCTTTTGGTTTTCTTGGGTCTGTCTGTATGAATGAATACGTGAATATGGATGGCGAAGAGCTCCATCCACAGCGAAGAGCTCCATTGCAAGCTCGCTCTTGGCTACTTGAGCTTCTTGGCGCGGTCCGTGATCGCGTTGAGCCGCTCGACGAGGGGCGGGTGGCTGTAGTGGTAGGCGCTGTAGAGCGCGTCCGGGTTCATGTTGGAGAGGTTCTCGATCGCGAGCTTCGTGAGCCCCGAGCGCAGCCCCTGCTCGTGGCCCAGGTCCACGGCGAACGCGTCGGCCTGGAACTCGTTCTTGCGCGTGTTGAGCGTGATCAGGAACGACAGCACGTGCTCAACGGGTGCCCACACCGTCTGCGAGAACAGCAGAAAGCCGATGATCACGGGCTTGGAGTCGTTCGAAAAGCCGAAGCTCGCAAACAGGTCCGCGTCGTTCATGCAGAGCCCAAAGACGTAGAAGCACGCGAACGTGTACACCTGCTGGATCACAAAGCCCTGCGCCGTGTGCCAGAGCTTCCAGTGGCCCAGCTCGTGGCCGAGGATCGCGACGATCTCGTCGTGCGTCGCTTGCTCCAGCAGTGTGTCGAAGAGCACGATGCGCTTGCTCTTGAAGAAGCCGAAGAAGTACGCGTTGCTGTGGCTCGAGCGCTTGGAGCCGTCGCACACAAAGAGCTTCGCCAGCGGAAAAGACAGACTGGACGCCAGCGCCTCGATGCGCGTGCGCAGTTCGCCCTCCTCCAGCGGCGTGAACTTGTTGAACAGCGGCATGATCAGCACCGGGTAGAGCGTCAGCATCACCAGCGAGAACGCGAACAGGAACGCCCACACGTATAGGTAGAAGTGCGCGCCGCCCCAGCGGATCACAAAGATCAGCCCCGCGGTCACAGGGTACCCGATGACCATGAACAGCAGGAAGCCCTTGAGCTTGTCCATGAAGAAGAGACCGAGCGTCTGCTTGTTGAAGCCGTGGCGCGCCTCGACCACAAACGTCGAGTAGAGCGAGAATGGGAGCCCCACGAGCGTGTCGCGGATCGACGTGAGTGTCAACAACATGATCGCGAGGTAGATCTCGTTCGTTTCGTCCACCCCGATCGCCGCGAGCGCGCGACCGCTGAGCGTCCACATGAACGGCAGGTATCCGAGAAAGAGCAGCGCGGTCGCTTCCGCCTGCGAGTACGCGCCAGAGATGAAGCCGAACGTGCTCTTGTCGAGGCCGTACGCGCGGCTCTTGTCGAACTTCTCGAGCGTCGCGTCCAGCAGCGAGACCTGCTCAGCAGGCTCGTCCTCCTTCTTAGCGTCCCCATCGTCGTTAGTTGCTTCCTCAGTCTCAGTTTTCTTCTTCTTGGTCGTGAACGTGCCCAGCGAGCCGATCGCGTCTCTCAGCGGCTCGGGGAACTTCTTCTCCTTGAGCTTCTGGTGCTGACGGAAGTCCAGATACGTCTCGAAGACGTACACGAGCGTGACGAAGACGACCGCCGCCTGGAAGTACGGCACGGAGCCTGGCTGCCAGCCCTCCTGCGTGAAGTACGGCGCGCTCCACCACGCGTGCGAAGGTGGCGGCGGGAACTCTTGGATCGTCTCGTTCATGGTGATTGACTCGGACGTTCACGATGTGAGGGGTCACTTCTGGAGGGTTTCGGATAAGTACGAATACTCCGTTTAAATACGATCAATCAGATAAAGTACGAATGTTGAACGAACTGTGGTGACAGGATGATGGTGGCGCGTCACGTTGAACAAAAAAGAACTCGCTCATCTCCCCACCCCTTCGTTTTGTTCTCAGGCTTTTTATTGGAAAAAAATACTACAAATATCTTTAATAGCCGTTATGATTCGCTGAAATACGAAGACCACCACTTTCGAAAATTTCTGGTCGTGCATCACTCAGTTTCGGATGAGTGAGCAGCGCAATTGCCATTGCCATAGCACCTGCTGGTGGCGGCACCATCGCTGCTGGTGAGCGCCAGCCGCTGCTGCTGTGGACGTCGCTGCGCTTCGTGCTGCTCCTGCTGGTGGCGGTGCTTTTTTTTGCTCACTCACTCTTCAATTTGCTCCTCAGCACACAAGCCATTCAAGTCAGCGCAAGCAGCATCCAGAGAGAAAGATGACTGCGATCCGTGGCCTCGCCGCTCTCCTCGCGCTGCTGAGCGCGACCGCTTCGATCGACCAGGCGGACGCCAAGCGCGTGTGCACGCGCACGTTCAAAGGCCGCGAGCACCTGCACCCGAGCGTGCACCAGCTGCCGGTGCTCAACAACGAGCAGATCATGGAGCTCTCGACGTTCCCGAAGAAGCTGGACTGGTGCGAGCAGGGCTTCTGCACGGCGTCGTGGAACCAGCACATCCCGCAGTACTGCGGCTCGTGCTTTGCGCACGGCGCGCTCTCGGCCGCGCAAGATCGCATCAAGATCATGCACAAGAAGCAGGGCTACCTCGGTCCCGACGTGATGCTCGGGCGTCAGACGTTCCTCAACTGCGGCCCCGCGCACGGACTCTCGGACGGCTGCGGCGGTGGTGAGCCGACGGATGTGTTCGAGTTCATGAGCAAGTTTGGAGTCCCAGACGAGAGCTGCTTGCCGTACAACGCCACGGACCACCGCAAGTTCACGCAGACGAACGGCACGTGCCCACCGGAGGGCTACTGCATGAAGTGAGTTTGTATAGACGTACTATGATGGCGTGTCAAGTTTGCAATGATAAGGTTTGCTGACTTAGATTTGCTTATCCACAGCTGCATGCACACGCCAGAGAGCCCAGACGTGCCAGTGTGCTTCCCAGTGAAGACCGTGGTGCGCTACCGCGCCAAGGAGTACGGTCGCGTCACGGGCGAGCACGCCATGATGAAGGAGCTGCTCCGCGGCCCAATCACGTGCGGTATCGCGTGCAGCGATGGCTTCACGTTCGACTACCGCGCGGGCATCTACGAAGACAAGACCAACTTCACGGACATCGACCACGACGTCGAGATCGTGGGCTGGGGCGAGGAGGACGGCGTCAAGTACTGGCACGTGCGCAACTCGTGGGGAACGTAAGTGCACCTGCAAGGCAAATCTGAGTCAATGCGCGTTGTTGTTGTATTCGCGCTAATGGTGTCCACACTTCTTCTATTGCAGGTACTGGGGTATGAACGGCTTCTTCAAGATCGTGCGCGGCGTCAACAACCTCGGCATTGAAGCGGACTGCCACTACGTGCTCCCGGACATCTCGGACGAAGAGCTCACGTTCTCGGAGACACCCATCTACGGCGGCTCCCACTGGGGCATCGTCCCGTTCGCGAAGGACGCGGCGGCCAAATACCCGGTGCAGACCACGGACGACGTGGCGTTCAGCAGCCTGCCTCTGCAATCCGAGGAGCTCCCGGAGGCCAAGGACTCCGACTCGAGTGACGACATCATCGTCGCCGACGCTGCTGTCTCGAGCCTGCGCGCTCCTGAGGTCGTCAAGACGGCGGCACCACCAGCGCAGGGTCACCCTGCAGGTCTCTCTACGACGGCGCTGGTCGTGGGGCTCACCTCGTTCGGAGCTGTGATCGGCTACGCTGCCGCCCGCTTCTCGCGCCGCGAGGCCCGCTATGCGCCGATCAACTAAGCGCTGCTGGGTTTTGCTGGCTCAAACGAGGAAGGCCCTTCCTGATCAGCCTTTAGTGTGTTCACAACGCTAAAGCTATGATAGATTTTTGGTTCACAAGATTTTTCGCTCAGAAAGCAGTGGCTTGAAAACTCCAGTCCGGTTTTTTTTTCTATACCTAACCGAACTGACCGGCAAGTAATGAGATCGAATAAGCACACCCTCTCTGATATTTCCACTTCCCATTCTTGAAATGTGAGATGAGGATCGGCCTTGATGAATTGACTGACTGACTCTAGCCTCTGGGCATGCATCACCTTCACTTCTTGGCAATGTCGTTGGACAACGTAGTGACCTGTGCGCTGATGACGTGCTGGTCCCACGCGCGCTTGTCCTCCTCGAGCAGGTGCAGGTAGCTCGCCTGCAGATGGGTCGACTTGGTCAGCACCTGCTCCACCTGCGCGAGCTGCTGCTTGTTCTCCGCGAGCGCCTTGGTGACGAGGTCGAGGCGCGCCTGGTCGAACTGCGCGCTCGCGACCAGCTTTCGCAGCTTCTTCTTGTAGAAGAAGTCGTACACGTTCTCGTACTCGTACTCCTGATTTGTGATGCTCCACCACGCGTAGCCGATGATGCTCGCGCCAAAGCCCGAGAAGTACGTCACGGGCTCCATGATGTCCCATGAAAAGTGGATGAACGAGAGCCAAAAGTAGAGCCCAAAAGTGCCGACGAGCGACGTCGAGAGCCCCGCGGCGACCAGGTTCGCGTGGCGCGTCGCCGCGCTGTGCAGCTCCTTGCGCAGGTTCACGAGCGCGACGTGCTCCGGCTCGAGCGAGCGGATCTTCTCGAGCAGCTTCTCGCGCTCCTGCGCAAAGAGCTGCGAGGACACGGGCGACAGGCCGATCGACTCCAAGTACGAGTCCACGACGCTACGCGGCTGCAGGAAGATCGACTGCTGGAGGTCTTCATCCGTCGACTGTGGAGTGTATAAGGAACACAGGCAATCGTTAGGTCAAAAGGCAACCAATATGCGGCTAAGTATTGAAGACAAATACGCACGTTGCGGAACGAGAACACGATTCCAGACTGATGGAACGCGTGGAGGATCTCTGGCGCTTGCTTCTTTGGGATGCCGCGCTCTTTGCACATGAGCACAAAATCCTACAGACACACCACCACCATTCATCAGATATACGCCAGTGATTACAACAGTCACCATTGACATGTGGTATACTGTAGGTGGATAGCAAGCACTTACGGCGTAGCTGATCTTCCACTTGCCGAGCGTCTCGAGGCTGTGGCGCAGCGAGATGACCGCCGACTTCTGCGCCACGGCGCGGACGTCAAGGTCGCCTTCGTCGAGCACACTCACGTAGGCGTTGCCTAACAATAGCAGAAGCAGCAACACACACACACAAGTAGACAGATCAGCAAAGACCCACGCCTTGACTCAACCGATACAGCACGGCGGTGGCATAACGAACGCACCAGTGAACACTGGCGCCGTGACCGGGAGCACGCTGTCGTTGACCACGATCTCAAAGTCGTCCTTCAGGATGTTCACGAGCGTGTCGCTGGGGGCGAACGACTTGCCGCGCTTCGAGCGGATGTCCACGGTCTTGACGGACGCGTCCTCGGCCTCGATCTGCGCGATGATGCTCGCCACGGTCGACTCTTCACATACAGGCAGCAAAAAAGCAAAGCCAGAAAGCACAGAGACACATTAGCTTCACACAGAGCGTAGCGAGCATCACGCACAGGTACTCTCTCTATATGGAAAACCAACCTGGCGCGATGCTGAAGACGCGCTCTTCGTCAAAGCCCGAGAGCGGCAGCGGCACCGCGAGCGTGCAGGTGCCGTCTTTGTATTTGAGCTCAAGCGCGCGGTTCGCTGCAGATCACGCACAGATCATCAACCATCGTAAGCCACCACCGTAACGCCACAGCATTCAATAATACGCAAAACAGCGCAAGCAACAAAAGGGAGGGGAGGGGGGGGGGACAACTCTACGTACATCGAGCATACTGGAGCGAGGCGGTGTGCGCGATCGAGCGCTTCAAGTTGGCGAGCGCGAGCTGCTGCGCCGCGCGGTTGCGGCTGCCCGCGGCGACCAGCGACGTGACTCCGAGACGCAGCATGATCGGCACACAGAGAGGGGGGAATGGACGAAGAAGAAGAGCGCGGCTACGCTATGGTACGCAGGCAGGCGGCGCTGGGGGTGAAGGCGTCGGGGAAGAAGAAGAGGAGGAGATGAAGCTGCTTCCGCTCGCTCGCTCTCTATCACTTCGTGACGTCTGCTTGTTGTTGTTGAGCTGGATACTCGGAGCTCCTGAGTTATGTCAAGCAGTACATTCCTCCACACTCAAGTATTATTCGATTTAATGAGTCGTGCATGGTATTTCTCGGACCAGTTCGATGACCATATTAGGAATGTTAAAGTAGGCGCGAACTTAAATCGGCGAGATAGGCAGTTTCCGAAGTGCGATCGATTTTCGATCTTAAAATAGGCTGGTTGCGTATTTAGCCTCGAGAGTAAAGTTCGACTGAGTTGACGTGGCGAACTTTACAAAGACCAAACTCAAAATGGGCCTCTTGTATTTGCATCTCCAGTGACAAAGATTATTGAAGGAGTCTCTTGACACTTCTCTCTATCTAAACGAAATAAAATAGTATTGTATATAAAGAGGTGTATAAAAGCATTTTCCGTACCTAAAAGACGCTTTGAGCTCCTCATTTCTTGTCATCTCGCTGGACAAAAAAGGCAAGAAGTGACAGCCGACCGAACAGGCCAAGCAAAGACAACACGAAGATGGCGCCGTCGATCGAGCGCGAGTGGCGCGCGCTGCCGCTGATCTCCCGAAGCAGAGATAACGACAATGAGCTGCGCATCGAGCCAGAGGCGCTTGCGGTCCTGCGCGAGGTGCAAGCACGCAACATCCACGTGCTGGGACTCTTCGGTCCCGCGAGAACGGGCAAGCGGCTCTTCCTCAAGACGCTGCTGAGCTCAAAATGCGACTTTGCGGCGGATCCAGAAAGCCACGTGCTGCTCTGGCTGTGGGTGTCAGTGGCGGGTGCGCATATGACTGCTGTCGATGGCGAAGGTGAGAGCGTCAAAGTGGTGATCTCTACTGGCGCGCAGGTGGAAGAAACCACGAGCGACCGCAAGCACCGACTCGCGCTCTTGCTGCTGCTGTCGTCTGCGCTGGTGTACAACGACGACGGAGAGATCAACGCGCAGGCGATCGAGCGGCTCGATTGGCTGGCAGAGGTCGCGCAGATCCTGCGCATCAAGGCGAATCAAGACGAAGCCGGTGTCGGTGAGTGAATGTGCTGGTTTGGCTCTGACGAAGGAAGAGATCGATGCGCAGTCTTTATCGCTAACCTATGTATCCTTTTCCCCATCTATTGCATCATAGCAAACGATTTCAAGCAGCATTCACCGAAGTTCATCTGGCTCGCGCAGAACTTCAAAGTCAAGTGGCTCACAGGCGACGACGGCGAGAAGCTGACACCCCTCCAGTACTTTGAGAAGAGCCTCCAGGACGAGAACGGCTTCAGCGACGCGGTCGCGAGCCGCAATGCGCGCCGCATGTACTTCAACTCGTACTTTCCCACGCGTGACTGTGTGGCGCTGAGCCGTCCGGTTGAAGGGACCGCTACGGAGGTGCCACCGACAACCGAGCGCGACGCGCTGCGCAGCCAGTTTGCCGAGTCGATCGACAAGTTGTACGCGTCGTACCTCTCTGCCAAGTCCACGACGTCGCTGCCGGCCAAGCAGCTGATGGGGAAAGAGCTGCGTGCCGAGCAGTTCGTTGTCGTGTTGGAAACGTACGTCAGCGCGCTCAACAGCAAGGCGCTGCCGACGATCACACAGGCGTCCAACACATTGCTCCAGCGCTCCATCACCGAGGGCTTTGACGCTGCCAACCAAGCGTACCAAGAGACAACGGCAAATGCCGTGTCCTCGCTCCAGGAAGAGAATCAGGCTCTCCCAGCGCGTGAGTTGCAATTGGCGCACTACCGAGGGGTCCAGAAAGCGCTGACCAAGATCCACGATCTAGCCGCGATTCTCCCCGAGCAGCTCCAGAAAACTGTGTTCAAAGAGAGCTTTTCGCAGTGGGAAGCTCAGGTGAAAGCGAATTTCGAGAGTCTCGTGCAGCAAAACACAACACTCTCGCGCGACGCGTGCACGACGATCATCGAAAGCGTCTTGCCGCACAACCTGGAAGAGATGGCGAGCGACCTCGCGACAAAGTACGTGTCCATGGATTGTACTTTTCACCTACTGAATGAATGACGGAGCTAACAACCGCCTCATTGCTAATGTGAATGTTTAGGCCTCGTGGGTCCTTCTCGGATGGCCTCGCGTCGCTGCTCTCGCAGTACAAGTCGGACTTGCGCAAGGCGATTGACGAGTACAAGGCAAGAGGGAGCGGTCCGGCGCTCCACGAGACACTGGAGCAGGCGCTGCTGCAGTCCGTGTTTGCGTCGATCAAGAACTGGGGCGTGATCGTGCTCCGCCAGTATCAGCAGCACGTTCGCGCACTGGTAGATCAGCGAGACGCGCTCGAGCAAGACTGTGAGCTTGCGAGATCCAAAGACACGGACTCGGCGTCCTCTGCGGACGACCAGAAGCGCATGTACGAAGAAAAGCTGGAGCGGTCGACAAAGCAGCTCTCCGACTTGCGGAAAACGCTGCTCGGCGAGCTCAACGACAAGAAATCCGAGCTCGAGCGCTTGACGAGCGACATGCAGATGATGGAGCTGAAGCAGGACGTGCGCGTGAAGAACATGGAGAGCGACATTGCGTGGACGCGAACCCGCACAGCCGAGCTGGAGAAGGCGTCGATCCAAGAGAACGCGCGTCCCGAGAGCGAGCTCAGCAGCTCCACGCAGCAGATCTTGACCAAGGAGCGCAGTTTCCACGAAGAAGAGCGCTCGTTGCTCACGCAGCAGCGCGAGATGATGGACCGCATCGCGCAGCTCGAGCGCGAGATCGCGCAGAAGAAGACCAAGCACGTGCAGCAGGTGTTTCAGCTCGAGAACGCGATCGCCAAGCAGTCGGACGAGATGAAGATCGAGCACGCCGAGTTTGCGCGGCAGCTCAAGAGCCAGGCGAAGACCGACATCGGCGTGCTCAAGCTCGCATACCAGAAGAAAAAGTTCGCGGTGCAGAGCGAGACCGACAAGGTCAAGCGCGAGATCGACGAGATGCGCGAGAAGCTCGCGCTCTTCAACAGCCCCGTGAACCGAACAGCGTCTTCGAAAAGGACGAACCGAGACTTCTTCAGCACGATGTCGCTGCCGCTGCCGGCGATCCCGATTTTCCCGCCATCGAATGACGACGAAAGCGGCGACTCGACCTCCTCCTCAAAGCTCGCGAGCCGCTCGGCGTCCCTGGACGTGTCCACGAGCTCCGCGACGATCGGCCCCAACACGGCGACTCGCGCAGCCGCGACGCGCAACGACAGTGACCTGTGCAAGCAGTCGTAATCGTAATCGTCATCATCGATCAACCCAGTCCCGACCGAACGCGCGCTTTTCTTCACGTTGAAACCTGCGTTGCTCAGTCTCTTTAAATAGTCAGAACGTCAGCACGAAATTAAACCATCGACCAGAGCGCTGCCCGCGTCACAAGCTCAAGCCGCTCATTGCAAGGCAACAAATAAACCCCATCACTTACTTCCTCTTGAACCCACAAGCACCAGACGCTCTGTCGTTTTTGGTGTTCAGGTCATCTCCCCCATCCAGATCATGCCGTTGAACCGCTGCGTGGCGTGTCTGCTCGTGACGACTACTGGCCGCGTCCTCGTGCAGTACGAGCTCGACGCCACGCTCCCGCCCCACTACCCGCAGCTCGCGCTGCTCGTCGCGAGCTTGGTGCAGTTCTCACAGACACAGGAGTTCGCACAGCTGGAGCTCAGCAACAGCTTCACACTCGTCATACGCTCCGACGCGATCTCGCAGCTCTCCTGCGTCGTGGTCTGCAAAACGCCGCTCGCCAGCGAGAGAAACAACAAGAGCGCGTACCGAGCGCTCGACATGGCGCACCTCAAGAGCCTCGTGATCCTGAGCGAGTTCCTGCGCTGCTTTCGTGACCAGGTGGACGCGATTCTCGTGGAAAGCAGGGCGAACAGTGAGCAAATGGCGGAGAAATACACGCTCACAAACGCTTTAGGGGGAAGCACAAGAAGACATGGAGATGGTGATGGCAATGACGCTTCTGGTGATGACGAAGACGGCACGATGGACGATTTCATGTTCTTCCAGAACGAGTTCATCGCGCCGATCATGGAGGACAACAGCACCGAGAACATCCGCACGGGCATCTCCGACTCGGTCACGAAAGCCCCCGTGTCGTCGTCGTCCGTCGAGATCACGCGCCAGTTCCTCATGAACGCAGACACGGGCAGCGTGTTGTATTCTTTAATGGGGGTACCGAAGCTTCTTCCCGGTCGGCATCGGTATCACGAAGAGAGTCTGGCAACGCAGCAGCTTTTGCGGAGAGTGGCGCAAGCGCTGAGCAAGTGCTCTTCGATCCTGCAGCGCACTGCTCTGCTCATGCGCGGGCAGGAAAACAGCCGAGTCGGCTTCTCTCATTGTAGTAACATGAGCTCCACGACAGTCGTGCTTCGGATCGGAGGGGCAGGAGAGACCCAAAGAGATGGATCTCCAGCAAATGGACCTTTCCACATCGCAGTGCAGATGCTTGGCGTAAGTTGTTTACCCCTGACTTTCGCTGACCAAGCCCGCTAGTGACTGACAAGTGGCTTTGTGAACTGGCTGACAGGCGGGGGCGTTCGCGTCGGTGGACTTCTTCTACGGCTCGAACGAACGGTTCCTGGGCCATTCCAACCAGCTCGTTCGCTCGGGGGATCTCCAGCGCGTGCTCATCTCGGATCCTCGAGGCAGCCAGTCCCTGGGGCTTGTGCAGGAAGGCGCGCTCGCATCCGAGTTTCAGCTCCACGTTGGCTCGGACGGAGCACCAGAGAGCGTGCTGCAGGCGCTAGAGAGCGTCGTCGCACCGTGGACCAAAGTTTATGACGAAGAGCAGTCGACATCGCTATCCCGGTCAGCTTCCATGGTCCGCTAGATCTTGCTTCCAATGTAAATGACTGATCATCTGGGATAATAAACGAGGGTCAGCTTCGAGCAATCAAAAATGGTGCAAAGAGAACGAATGACGCCCAGGCATGGTGCAATATAAAACCTTGCGTTCTTCATTAACTCTGTCAGTACTACACAGCCCACATCAATAACCAACCTAGGACGAAAACGAAGACGACGAGAGTGAGGGCGACGCCCCATTACCAGACGACGTCGAGATCGCTCGGCTGTCCATGCAGCGCAGAATGTCTCGGTAGCGCATCTCGCACTCGCTGCGCGTCTGGCCGTGCTCCATGTTCTCTAGGTGGTCCTTTACAAGCGCCAGCAGCCCATTCAAGTAGTTTTGCGTCACCTCTGGTGTCTTTGCCTCAAAGAAATAGAGGTACTACAATAAACAAACAAAAGCAACAGCACCCGGTTTAGGAACTGTAGCAGCCTTGAGACAATAAGAGAAACCCTCTTCACTCAGCATCACTCACCGATTCCAGGATCTCGATAAACAGCGGCACGACCTGGCTCGACGACGAGCTCGCACAGGCGTCTGCGATGCGCAGCGACCGCTGGAGACACTCGAGCACGCGCTTACCGTCTTCCAGGCACGGATGCTGTTAGAAACATAGCGCAAGCATTCATTAGCTTCTGTCCACTTTCACACCAGCAGCAAACATACAAACAATACAACTATATTCCGTACGTACCCAGAATAGATGCGCGCAGTTGAGCACCATCGCCGCCTGCTCGTGCTTTTTCAGCAGCTTGGCGGCGTGCTGCGTGGTCTTCGTCGCCAGCACCTCGTAGTTCGCGCTCGACAGGTTCTTCGTGGCGCGCAGCGACGACACCATGAGTTCCAGCGCCTTCCACTGCTCCTTCGAGTGCGTGATCTGGTCTTCGTACACGATGAACGCCTGCGTGATGAACTCGTACGCGATGGCTTCGAACCCACAGTCGTCCGACACCAACGCGCACTGCAGGAACAGGTTCACGCACGCGACCGACATCTGCTCCAGCTTGGACGCCAGCGCAGTCACCATCTCGTGCACAAACTGCAGCACTTCGCGCGGCAGCGTCTTGAAGTTCTTGTCCTTTTGCTTCTCCAGATCCCGCGCGAGCGCGAGCGACTGGAAGATCAGCGGGACCAGCGAGAAGCGGATGCGGAACACGCCGCCCTGGCCGAACGCCCTCCGCGCGACCGAGAACATCTGGAACTTGGCATCCAAGTCCTCCTCGCACTTCATCAGGTGGATCACCTTGGCGAGCTTGGCCTGCTCCATCTCAAAGTCCTCGCGCTCCGCGTCTGTGGGCTCAATCGACAGCGGCTGGTCATCCGGGTCGTCGCGGATAAGCGGCGTGAGCACATCGGTGACAAACTCCATTTGGTCCACCGAGCAGATCTGCTCCTGGCGCTTGAGCAGAATCTGGATGAACTCCAGCACGACGACCTTGCGCGTCGTCTTCCACGGCAGAAACTGCAGGAGTTCGCTCACCGAGTCCACGTCCATCAAGTCACTCAGACTCAGCTCCTCCATTCCGTTCACCAGGAGCTCCTTCAGGTGCTTGTACACCACGGCTTTCTTCTCCGCGTCCTCGCTCCACTGCTGCTCATTCAGGAACACCAAGCAGCACTTCAGAACCTTTCGAAGGAACTCGGTGCGCTGCTGCGAATCAAAACACGTGAGCGTGAATGTCGTGAACCCCGCGAAGAGCGCCATGGTCGACGTGAGTACGTCCAGCGGCTTCGCTGACGTCGGGTTCGATTCTTCCGCGACGGTGGACGTGAGTCTGCTCACACGGTCTATGAGCAGCTGGAAGAGACTCTGCTGTTTCTTTTGCGCGGTCTCCACGTCCGCACCATAGATGAGATGCTTCTTGTCCCCCATGGCCTCGTGGTACTTGGTGAGCCGCTCCAGCAGCGCCAGCAGGATCATCGCAACGTCGACGCCGTCCGTCAGCTGCCCCATACAAGTGAGCAGTTTCTCAAAATTCTGCAAGTGGTACTCATCTGGGAACACTTGGATCACGCAGTCCATCAAATACTGCTGCGCGATCTTGTCCTTGCACGTCACGATAACCTCGAGCACTTTCGGGAGCACTTGCTGCGAGTACACGTTCAGTGTGATGCCTTCCATTTGGCTGAGCCGCACGAGACTCGTCCCCACTAGGATCCGCAGATCCTGCCGCTCTTTCTCGCGCATTGCCTTGTCTTTTGTAGCGGCGACGCCCGCTTTCTGGTTCTGCATGCGAATCCACAAGCGGTTCGTCTCGCTAAAGTTCTGCAGCAGGAACGCGATCGCGTCTTCCACAGTGCCGCCCTCGCCCTCGTAGTCGCTGCCGACGTCTGGGAGCTTGTCCTTCACGCAGATCGAGAGGTAATTGCGCAGAAAGAGCCCTCGGAGCGGGTACTGTACGCCCTTCGTCATCTCCACGAGGTCTGTGAGCACCTCTCGCGCCGGCGCCTCCTTCGACTTGATGTAGACCGAGCCAACCGTCACGAGCAGATACCTACAGCAGTAAAAGGACATATGTGAGGAACCAGACGCAAAGAGTAAGACACAAGCATTGGTGTGGAGCTCTATCATGAATCGAACTCACAGTCGAGGCAGCACGTTCCCACTGCTCTGCACGCGCTCGTACAGCGAGCGGATCGAGGAGCCAGACTTGTGCAGATCTTCAACGTAGCTCTCCAAGTGGCGCAATTCGTCCAGAACCTGCATATCTACATTGCGCATAGCAGCATATCAAAAATACGGCGTCAATGTATGGAGACAGAGTGCGTGTGTTTGTGCGCGGCGCCTGGGATCCTCAGAAAAAGAATAAACAAGCAAACCGTACAGAGCTGGTAGTAGTTCTTGGGCGAGAGCAGACTCGTGCGCAGCTCGCGCAGCAGCTCGGCCGCGTGCTTGAGCACGCCGTTGAGCTCGCCCGTGTCCATGGAGCGCTTCATGCGGAACGCCTGGTCGCGCGTGTTGCGCAGCGCCTCCTTGAGCAGATCTTCCTGGCCCTGCGCGTCCAGCACAAACGTCTTGGTCGAGTCCATCGCGGCGAGTGACACACTGGAAAACAGAGGCACACAGTTACACACAAACGCGCGCGTGTTAAGCATATTGATCACCACACACACATATCTAATCGCAGCCTAGCGCGCGCGTGATGCCACCAGCCAACCCAACCCACCTGTTCGAGCTGCTTGTCGTCTTTGTCTTTGCGTCCCGCCCGCCTTTCTTCGAGTTCACACAGAAGAAGAAGAACTTCAAGGGCGGGATGCGGTGCGGAAATGGAAAGTTCCGTGATTAGTGTGGCAAACATTAAGCATAAAATGTTTCTCCGATAATAATGTTGGACACACTATGCGAGGTGTTCGGTTTAACCACAGGTTGTGTTGCGTTGTCCAGAATATCGACTCCGCTTCCTGGTATTTGATACAGGGTAGCCTCTCGCTGTAGGTAGATTGACTCCGCTGAACGGAGTCCGTTCCCAAGTTCGGTAGCCCCAGCTCCAATGCTCAGAGGTATCCTTCTCGTTGGGAGCGGTGAGCTGCTTCACGCGTCATGGAGCTAGGACTACAGTTGTAAAACCCCACTGTGCCTCGCCGACTCTTGTCTGCATCTCTGTGTACTTGTATCATTCGCCAGCGGGCAGCTATGATACCGAACTGGTGCACTCAACGGGTGATGACGTCAGTAAACTGTCGGAGCAGCTCAGCAGTAGCAGCAAGCGCAGGTCAGTTCGTCCACGCGGCGCCGGACTCTGATTTCAGATGGCTGCACACGTAGCACTGTGCGGATCTTGCATGCTTTATATTGCCACTAAGGCTCACTCGTGCTGGTTTTACTTGTTAGCCTATCTCCTATGCAGATCTTGTATTCTTGGCACTTCAGTAAGGGCCAGTGGACGGTGCACATTGCAGCGCAGTTGGTGCCAGAGAATCAGACCTAGTGGAAAGAATCGAGATAGCCTCTTTTAATGCATAGATGTGTGTGCTTGTGCCATTTGATAATTTTAGAAGGCATTGTTACAATACCCGCACTATTCTAAATGTTATATATAATGGTTTTAGCATAGAAAAAGAGAGCGAGTAAGGTCTTGAGCAGACAGAGTGTTGGTCACGGCGGTAAACCCTTTTTGTATACAAAACCCCAAAAACTGTTGGGCCACACTCACTTTCTGCGCGTCACAATCGAAATCAACGCGCAAGACGCAAGCAGCAAGCAGACGCAAGAGATCAGAAGCCATGGCCGTCGTCACCCCCACGCAGCTCGAAGACAAGATCAAGCAGGTGCGTCAGTCTGTCCACGCCGCTCTCTCTCTCTATAGACGCGCATGTGCTGTGGTGAGTGGCACGACCAGCCGTGCTGACTGTGGCCTCGTTCTGTTGGTGCGCATGTGATGATTTTAGGAACTCGGAGCGATCCACGTCGAGGCGGAAGACCTCTCGGACGGCTGCGGCAGCAAGTTCAGCCTCATCGTCGTGCACGACGGCTTTGAAGGTGCGTGGGCTTTGTGTGTGTGTGTGTGTGTGTGTGTGGACTTAATCATGTGGGTGCATTTGTGTGTGGCATGT
>JAADVK010000262.1:0-33501 GCA_023334975.1 Globisporangium sylvaticum
GAAGAAGAAGAAAGAGAAGAATGAAAGAACAACAACAACAAAAACAACAACGGGAGAGCAATCTGGAGGGTCTGTGAACCAAAGCAGTGTCGATGTGTGCATCATTGTGTAAATGTGTAATGTAGTGTGTGCGCCTCCCCCATGTATGATCAAGTTCAATTTTCGCTCTGTCAGTGTATGCTCTCGCTTGTGTTGCTCAATGGAGTAAGTATGCAATATATTGATAGTATAAATGAAGTTCTGTAGTATGCAATGTGTTAGTCATGGAAGTACGTCTGGTCTCCCCACCAGGCAACTCAGTTCTTTCAGAGTCGAATCGCCGCGCGGAGCTCCACCGAGTCATCGCCGTTCGTATCCTGCATCATCACCAGCTCGACCGAGTTGCTGAGCAGCAGTTCCAGTTCCGAATACTGCAGCTGCGTGTCCTTCAATGGGAACAGCAGCTTCGCGGCGCTGCTGAAGCGAAAGAACGAGACGTGGAAGCTGTACTCTCGCAGCACGGCCCTCGCGGCGTTCATGTCGACAAATCCCGTCTGGAGGACGTCGATTTTCGTGAACTCGTGCATCAGATCGCCGACACTGCGCTTGGTTTGCTGCAGGTTCTTTGAGACCGACGCCACGAACTTGGAGCGCAGTTTCAGTGTCTCGATGAAGTGGTCAATCACGTTCGTCATCACCGAGTGGTCCACCCTGACGACGCTCGAGATCAGGATGAAGCTGTGCAGGATCGGCGGCTGGAGCGCAAACACGTTGAGGAACAGCGGCAAAGTGGTGGCCACGACGATCGCGCTGCCGAACTCGCGCTTGGTATCGCCGCACTGGTAGAGGATGCACTGGACGAAAAGCGCGACGAAGAAGCCGTTTATCATGAGCAGCGACATGACCAGGAAGTGCCAGAGCTTGCGCGAGAAGCCGCGCAGTTGATGACCCGCTAAAGCGTCGCCGTTTCCTAGCTCTGTGTCGCCACAAGGCACACCTCTGTACACCTGGGTATCAGTGTTCGTTGCGGTGCGTAGCGTCCAAAAGTACTTGCACGCGATAGAGATCAACTGGAAGCCCGGGTCGTGTTTTGCGAGAAAGTTCCACTGCGGCAGCCCCGAGCGGGTGCGCTCCTGGTCTCGGATGCGCTTCATGCGTTCGACCGCGCCGGCCGTGGACTTGTGGTCCGTGGTTGCGAGGCTTCCTTGACCGCAGCGTCCTTCAGCGTCTCCAAGTACCCAGAGCCATCCACCCTACTGCCGAGTAGCTGAGCGACCTTCTTCTTCAAGTACAGGAGCGCGAGCACATGCAGCAAGACCGAGACCCAGGTGAAGATCTGGAATGCGAGCACGCTCGCAAACTTCTCGTCCCGATTGGTGGTTCTGTAGATCGTACCAGCGAGTCCCTCGAGCGACCACGCGATGGTGAGCAGGATGATCCACGTCGACATCTCCACGTCGATCATGTGCGTGATCTGGTTGTTCTGCGCCTGGCGGAGGTATTTGAAGAACGGGAAGTGCTCGGGGAATCCGTTGCGCTTGAGGAAGAAGTGACGCGGCAGGCACGACTGCATGAGCTCTGTGTAGTCTCCTGACACGAACGCAACTTTACTTCGAGAGCCGCGGGTCTTGATCTTGAGCTTGAAACCCGCGAAGAACGTAGCAACGAACCAGTTTGCACGACTGGGTGGAGGCTCGGCGTTGAAGGCTCGACTGCAGCGCACAGGTCACTCGAAGAGATCAGCTCTGCCTTTTCAGCCAGGATGTTCTTCTTGCGGAGAGCGACGAACACGCAGACGGACTGGAGCACGAGCGCCATCGCGAGCAGGAAGATGGCCAGGTCCGCTGCTTGGAACGCGACCACCTCGGGGCTGTACGGGTCCAGTCCGATGAGCTCCTTCATCAGCTTGATGAACAGACCGATGAAGCCGAGGATCATGAACTCTGGTATCATTCGAAGAGGGGAATAGAACGCGATAAAGTCAGTTTGCTAGTAGCAACCAAAGTCCAGAGTTTCAAATGGCCGAGCGTACCTCCAAACACTTTGGTCGTGACCTCGTGATACGTGGTCGACGCGCTCATCTTGTGCTGCAGGTAGTGCAGCAGCCGCTCGAAGAGCATGATGAAGATCACGAGCGAGCTCAGGTGCGCGATCACGTGCCAGAGCTCGACGCTCTCGCCGGTCCGCTGTCGGAAGAGCCCATCTGGGAGTAAAGCTGGAGAGTGATGATGGGGGAAATCTGGTGGTTTGCTGCTTGGCGGGGAGGATTGGGAAGTGAGCAGCAAGAAGCTGGGCCAGCCCAGCCCGGTCGGCCATTCGCACCCGATCTTGCCATTGGCAATTGCTCAAGAGCGAGCCTAGAACAATCGCCATCGCCTTTGGTGCATACGCTTCCGTTTCGAGTGCGCTATTAGACTCAGGAGCAAAGATATCGCACATTGGCGTGGCCCAGTTGAGTCTCCTTTATGAAGAGCTATACAGCACCTGCATCTTATTTAAAGAGCTGCTTGCTCATGAACTCGATGCACGTGTGATTACCACCACCGAATGGCTACACTTGATTCCAGGACAAAGTTCATGCGGTGAATGAGTGGTTCCATGCTTCCGACTTGGCCGTAATCACGAAAAGCACTGGGAGGTGGTCAACCTTCTGCATAAGAAGAGCTCCAGGTTTATCAGAGACTTTGGCAGATACTGATAGACCTCGGGTGCGAACTCTCGCATCTTGAAGAGCCACACGAGTACTACACTCCGCCAGACAAGACAGCGCTCGCACCAGCCGCAGGGGCCTTCGGATTGGAAACACCAGCGACTGTCTTCTTCATGCCGCGCGGTTCTCCATGTCCAGGACTTGCCATGGGCAGTTGAGGAACTGGATGGAGATTTCCCATACAAAGAGAGAGCGCTCATGTCGTCAAAAATACAATCTTATTTTGCCATGGTTTCACTATGCAAATTTGTTAATTTACATCATTTTGCAAAAGTCCTGGGGAAATCCATACAGCTAGAAAATATGCTATTTGCCAGTCTCCATACATTCCAATTCTCCCGCCCATTTTGAAAGATAGCGAACGAGCACCATGGACGAGAACCTGTCGACTCCAGTGCGAGGAGCTCCGCACGCGAGCTCTTCCGCTGCCGCCAGTACCCCTACAAGCGCCAGCGCCACTGCTAGTGGCACCAACACGCCCTTCTCGCCCAAGGGGTCTGCCTCTGCACCCACGCCGCCGCTCTTCAGCCAGACGAACGTGCGCAAGCACGAGTACTGGCAGTTCGCGCAGCTCATCGCGCCAGCGGACGCGCTGCCGGAGGGCAAGAAGGCGTGGACCACGGACGACGCGGTCGGCATCTGGTGTCTGCGTTGCAGCAAGGCGCTCAGCTACCAGAAGGGCAGCTCGCAGAGCATCCGGTACCACATGGAGACCAAGCACCCCGCCGAGCTCGTGGCGTTCCGGGACAGGCTCGCCAAGATCAAGGTAAACTACTGTTGATGCATTGGCGTTATGAAGCATAATGTGGGTGGATGCTTAGTATCGCTGGCTGTTGTTGTTGCTGTTGCATGTAGGGAGAGAGCGGCAGTCTGAGCGTGACGTCGAGCCCCGCGAGCGGCACGCCGAGCGGACGAGGCACCAAGCGCAAAGAGAGCCCAGCCGCAGAAGCAGCAGCAGTGCAACTGGTGCCAGCGCCAGTGGAGCAGCAGGGAAGCAGTGGTGGTGGGAGTTCTACTACGAGTCTCTATGAGATCGCACCAACGACGCTGGACATGGACGCGAGCTTTGTCCCTGGCACAACAGCACCAGTAGTACAGGTCGTGGCTACGTCTACGCCAGTTAAATCGCCAGCTGCACCAGCACCAGTGTTGGGTTTGACACCGACAAGCCACGCCAGCCCCACCCCAAGTACTACTACTCCGTCTACAACTATTATTACTACTACTACTGCTACTACTAGGGCTGCTAGCAACCCAGACGATGGCTTGACGAGCTGGCACCGGAATGTGCAGCGCCGCAGCGGCTTCTGGGGCAACGCATACTGGTACGACCTGAACCTGTGCCGCCGCATGCCGCTCGCCAAGCCCATGCTCGACGAGCTCATCGCCGCGCTGCCTCCATGCGACAGCAAGCGCGTGATCGACTTGTGTGCGGGGAGCGGTCGCGCCTCGGCTGCGCTGCTCGCCGCGTACCCCACGGCGATGGTCACGCTCGTGGACTCGTCCAGCGAGCGGCTCATGATCGCGCAGAAGCGTCTGATGGAAGCTGGCGCGGTCGGCCACGTGCAGTTCGTCACGAAAGCGATCTCCCCGGGCGAGAGCGGCTCCGAGTCGATCGCCAACAGCATGCCAGTGGAGGTCGTGATTGGATGCCTGGCGCTCCACGTACTCGCCGAGAAACCCAAGCACTACCAGGCAGCATCCGGAGGGACAAGCAGCGGAGACGGCACGTACGAACACATTTTCCGCCTGATCTTCAACTCGCTGACGCCCGGCGGCCACTTGGTGTTTGCGGACCACGTGGGTCAGTTGGGCCTCTTCGCGCAGCTGCAGATCATGGCGAAAGTCGGGTTTGTGGACGTGGACTGCGCGTGGCGGCAAGAGGATTCGTTCGTCGCGGGCGGCAGAAGACCGCTTTCATCGTCCTACAACATTTAAAAAATGTCGTCAACCTGAGATGACTGAGCTGGGAGTTGTGCCCGCCACTGGACGACGGATTCTCGCGCGGCTACTATTAATGCCGGCTCAGACAGCGTTAATGCATCAAAAATAGGAAGCGTTGCGCTTCGCGGGTGACGAGGCGTGGAAGGATCACACTTGCACATGTAGCTTGTTGTATATCACTTGGTGAACTGATAGAGTGAGTCTCAGAGCTTCCCCCATAAGCAGGTTACCCAGCGCTCTTGAGCATCCCCGCTGCTGAGAATGGCAAGCAGTCACCAAGGAGGCGGTATCCTCGGCAAGCAGCAGCAGCAGCAGCAGCAGCAGCACTTGCGGTCTCGTCGCGGCTCGGATGCGGCGTTCCTCGTCAACGGAGGCAAACCGCCCCTGGCGGCGGTGTCGTCTGTGCTCGCGGGCAGTCGTCGGAACTGCATTGCCGGTGGCTTTCCAGGTCCAAAAGCGCGTCCGAGCGTGATCTTCTCCAGCCAAATGCTCGGCGTCACGGTCGGCGGCTGCGCGGCGTTCTACTCGGCGGTGCTATCGTGCGCACCCGAGCACCCCGTGACGATCTCGCCCGTGAACCTACCAGCGTGCATCCGCATGTCGCCGTCGCTGCTGTTGTTTGATCGGGAGACGTGGATGATCCCGCAGTTCTTCTGCGTCGCGGTGCTCAGTGCGGTCTACGACGACAGCAACAAGGACGACCGCAAGCTCCAGGTCGTGGAGCACGTGAGCAGCAGCCCCGACTCGCGCTTCAGCGGCAACAAGACCATGTTCCTGCCTCCCAACGTGCTGGTGCAGGTGAGTGGTCGAGAGGGCTGCTACATGTTCAGCTCCGGCGCGTCGATCGGCACCGCCTTACCCCAGCAGCTGAGTACCTCGTCGGCTTCGTCGGGCAGACGTTCCATGAGTTCATGCAGGTGGAGTTGGAGGCTGCGAGTGCACCGAGTAGCGCGTTTGCGACTCGAGAGCTGCTGAACGCGAGGTCCTCGGTCATGAGCCGCCAGTCGTTCTCGTCCGTATCTGCTGCTGGTGCTGGTGCTACGGGAGTCGAAGTGCTGCACGCGCTGACGCAGGCCGCAATGGCTGCAAAGCGCATGAGCTCACGCCGCAACCTCCTGGGTTCCTCGCCGAGCTCGACGTCTTTAGCTCCCAGTGTCCAGAGCAGCGCGGACGGATACTACCACTCGGCACCGCGAGATGGCGTCGCGATGGTCAAGGTCGCGTGTCGCGCGCAGCATACTGCGGTGCTCTACAAGAGCGGCAAGTGGGGGCTGCTGGGCAAAATGGACGTCGACTACACGTCCGAGGAGAAAGACAAAGACATGACAGGCGTGAACGGCTCGCGGGGCTCCAACTCGGTGCTGAGCAAGATGCTCGTCGACATTGAGTGTGGGGACGCGCACATCGCTGCGCTCACCGAGCAGGGCTACGTCATGACCTGGGGCGAGGGCTCGCTTGGACGTCTGGGTCATGGCACCGTCTTCAGTCTCCGCGGTCCGCAGGCGATCAAGTCGCTTTTCCACAAACGGATCGTCCGCATCGCCTGTGGCGCGCAGCACACGGTCGCAGTCGCAGAGGACGGCGACGTGTACTCGTGGGGGTATGGGGAGACGGGAGCGCTCGGCCATGGACTGAATACGAAAGAGCAGTCGTTCGAGTCCGTGCACATGCCGATGGAGATCCTGACGCTCAAGGGCAAAGGCGTCGCGAAGGTTTCCTGTGGCGATGCGCACACTGCCGTGGTTCTACAGAACGGAACGCTGTTGACCTGCGGCTGAAGCGAGTACGGGCGTCTCGGACGCTCTTGGCCGAACAGCAGCAGCAGCAGTGAGTTCGCGTCGCGTTTTGAGAAAGTCAATCTGAAGAAGAAACTGTGCACTTTTGTGGCCAGTGGCGCCGCGCACACGCTCGTGCTGACCGAATGCAAGTCGCTGTATGCGTTTGGGTGGAACGTGAACGGTCAGTTGGGACTCGGCGATCGCAGGAATCGACACACGCCGACCCAGATCCAGTACTTTGACGCGGGCGAGCTCGTGCTCACGTCCATCTCGGCCGGGAAGCTGCACTCGATGGCGCTCACGCAGGACGCGCGCGTGTTCGCCTGGGGCAGCGACGAGCTCGGCCAGTGCGGCATCGGCTCGTTCCCGCAGATCTACACGGTGCCGCACTTGGTCGCGTCCACAGTCGGCGTGAACGCGAACCAAGTGTCCGCCGGTGAGGAACACTGCAGCACTGGCGATCCACGACTTCTCGCTGACGAATGGCGTGAGCTTCCGCATGCTCGTGACGCCGAAACTCAAGCCGCTTCGAGCCGAGTGGCAGGGTGTGGAGCGCCAGATCGTGGTGTTTGAACCAGAGAAGAGCGGTGGTGGTGGTGATGACGATGATCAGCCACTAGTGGGTATCTTTGATACGAAAGCCGGCGTGAGAGCCTCGGAGCTGCCCCACGGGCTGCAGGTGCGCGCGACGCACGTGGAGATTGAGCAGAAAGCGGTCGTGCAGTCCCAGAGCGTGCTTGGCATTCGCTTCACGCTCACGAACTTCCGCGACAAGTGGTCGATCAAGGCGTCACTACCAAAGCACGAGCGTCCAGGGAACCCGCGCGAGCACTTTGCGCGGCTGCGACTCCGCCTGCTGTGCTTGCAGGAGATCTACCAGGATCAAGCATCGGGTTCTGCAGCCGCTCCCTGATAGTCTTGGGCTACGTGAGGTTGTGTGTATGTTGATGGTTGCCAACGCGGTCGTGTGCGCCTCGACGCGTGGGCCTGTGACGCGCGCGTATCCGTTACGCCTGACAAACAGGTCAGATGGGGAGCTCTTTTGTTGACGTGACAGCCTGTTCGTTCCGCCGCGAGTCGCGGAGATGCCTCGAGGCGCGTCACCAGTGCGACTCCACACCACGCAGACAGCCGCAGCCCCACAGTACGAGTCACAAACATGCCGCAGAATAAGAGAGACAGACATTGAGATCAGAAGTCCGCTTTTGGGCCGATGGACCATGAAGAGTTGCGTGTCAAGTTGGTGTGACGTCCCGGGCGTAAGCTTGAGGGAGGATTGCGCCGGACCTTACTTTCTGAAATTTCGAGAAATGCAAGTGTGAACGAATCAACAGTAACCAATCTGAGGTCTTGGTACACACTTGAGTACACTATGGTGGCGGTGGGGTGGTCAACTGTGTGCAGAGTGGTGGTGCGCCAGAATCGTTCGGTCGTCAAGGTCAGCCCATTCACTTCAAACCTATGGTGCAGTTTCAAAACACGGTGCTCTTTCAGTTCAGATCTTGAGCGAAATTAGGCAAAAGTACAAAAATGGAGAGTTTATATAGAAAATGTCTTGATCTTCTCCTTGCATCCACCACATTCTGTAAGTTGACGACCTCATTTCACCTTGCTATCATTCATTTCTCCACTCTTGACAGCACCTGACCAAATGACGCCCACGTGTCAGTGTGCACTTCACCAGTCACAGCGAGAATACGACTGCTGCCACCGACGACGGCGCTGCTGGTGACCGCAACCCATACTTTTGCACACTCTCCGGTGCTATGTGCGAATCATCGCTGTCAGCACAAGTGACAGGACAGGCCATGCCACAAGCCAAGCCAAGCCACAAACGAGAGAAATGCGAATGAGACCTCCTCGCCTTTCAACAAAGATGGCGGCTTGCTCACTCACTCGCTCGCGCATGAGAATGTAGGACGGCAGCGCTCCGTTCCATTCGATTCCGACGTGACCGCCATGCCACCACCACCTCACTCGCTCTGCTCATTCCCCGACTTGCCTCGGACCACGCACACACACACGCACACAACTCGTCACCTTCCAGCTAACACACCATCATCAACATGCCTGGCGTCTGGAAAGCGGACCAGGTGGCCGACATCGCGCTGGATAACGACGGCATCGGCGCGCGCAAGCCGACGACGGTGATCGAGATCTTCAAGAAGACCGTGGCGTTCAAGCCGGACGGCACGGCGCTCTCGGTCAAGAAGGACGGCAAGTGGAAGGCGTACACGTGGAAGGAGTACTACACCATGAGCGCGCGCTTCGCCAAGGCGCTCATGCACGTGGGCGTGCAGGCGCACGACGCGGTCAACATCATCGGCCACAACTCGCCCGAGTGGTTCTTCGTGAACAACGGCACGATCATGGCCGGCGGCATCATCGCGGGCATCTACACGACGAACGGCCCCGAGTCCTGCCAGTACATCACCGAGCACTGCGAGGCCAAGGTCGTCGTGGTCGAGAACATGTTCCACCTGAACAAGTACCTCAAGATCGTCAAGAACCTGCCGAAGCTCAAGGCGCTCGTGATGTGGGACGGCGAAGTGCCGCATCTGGACAACACGCCCGTGCCGATCTACAAGTTCAGCGACTTTGTCAAGCTGGGCGACAAGATCCCGGATGCCGATTTGGACGCGCGCATGGACGCCCAGCTGCCCGGCCATTGCTGCACGCTCATCTACACTTCGGGCACGACGGGTCCACCGAAGGCCGTGATGATCTCGCACGACAACTTCACGTGGACGTCCTACAACGTGCTCGAGACGCTCTACGGCGTCACGGACGCCGAGCGCAGCGTGAGCTTCCTGCCGCTGTCTCACGTCGCCGCGCAGCTGCTCGATATCCACGTGCCGATGCACTTGGGCTCGCAGGTGAGCTTCGCCGGGCCAGATGCGTTGAAGGGAGCGCTTGTCGAGACGTTGCGTGAGATCCGGCCGACGTTCTTCTTCGGCGTGCCGCGCGTGTGGGAGAAAGTGATGGAGAAGATGCGCGAGATCGGCGCGAACACCACGGGCTTCAAGAAAGTGCTGGCGTCCTGGGCCAAGGAGAAAGGCGCGAAGAAGACCGAGCGCTTCCAGTTTGGCGGCGACGGCCGCAAGTCGCTCTCGTTCCGATTGGCGAACCGCGCGATCCTGAGCAAGATCAAGGACGCGCTCGGCCTCGACCAGTGCCGCTACTGCTTCACCGGTGCGGCGCCGATCTCGGTCGAGTGTCTGAGCTTCTTCGGCAGCCTCGACATCCCGATCTACGAGATCTTTGGCCAGTCCGAGTGCACGGGTCCGCACTCGATCAACCTGCCGGGCAAATGGAAGATCGGCAGCATCGGCAACCCGCTGCCGGCCACGAAGACCCGCATAGACCCGAACACGGGCGAGATCCGCTACGCCGGCCGCCACATCTTCATGGGCTACCTGAACAACGAGGCCGCCACGAACGACACGCTGATCGACGGCTGGCTGCACTCTGGGGATGTCGGGCTCTTTGACGACGACGGCTTCCTGGCGATCACCGGACGCATCAAGGAGCTCATCATCACGGCCGGCGGTGAGAACATCCCTCCGGTGCTCATCGAGGACTCGCTCAAGGCCGAGATGCCGGCGCTCTCGAACATCATGGTGATCGGTGACAAGCGCAAGTTCCTCACGTTCGTCTGCACGTTCCGCGTCGTGATGGACGCCGACGGCAACCCGTCGCAGGTGCTCGACAAGCAAGCTTTGAAAGTGGCGGCGGAGATCGGCAGCTACGCCAAGACCGTGCAGGAGGCGCGCAAGTGCGAGAAGTTCCAAAAGTACATCACCGACGGCATGAAGCGCGCGAACGCCAAGTCCACGTCGCGCGCGCAGTGCGTGCAGAAGTTCCTCGTGCTCGAGCGCGACTTCTCGATCGCCGGTGGCGAGCTCACGCCCACGCTCAAGCTCAAGCGCTCGGTGGTCGAGAAGCTCTACGCCGAGGAGATCGAGGAGCTCTACGCGTAAGGAGCGGCATTCTGACAGGGCTGCTCTGACCTGGTTGGCTGATGACACCGATTGGTGATGACTCCGCTTGGGTCTGGATCTGGGTTTGGCGTCTGCTGCCGCTGCTACTCGTTGTTTGTTTGTTTTCATCGATACCAATAGTTACATAGCGCTAGACAATATGAAAAATGCACGTGAAATTTGAACTTTACCTGAGCTCTATGTTCTCCCTCATCATCGCTTGACGGCGACCAGCGTGCGCTCGTTCTGCGTGTTGGCGTGCAGCCAGAGCATGCGGAAGTCGCGGAAGCTCGGCTCGAGGATCGCGCACGCGACGTCGAAGCTCTGCTGGATGACCTGCTGCGTTGGCTTCTTCCCCAGCTTGAGCGTGAACACGACGTGCGCGTTCGGCAGCAGCAGGTGCGCGATGCTCGCCATGAGCTCCGCCATGTGCGCCACGCGGATGTTGATGTCGCACACGCACATCGCGAACTTTGTGTCCATTCGCTGGAGGTGTTCCTTGGCGTCTTCGAGCAGCATCTGCAAGTGCACAACGGGTTTGTTCACAAGATCGATCGTGAGCTCGCCCGGGTCCACTGCGACGACATGTGCGCCGTGGTTTAGGAGACACTCGGTCCAGCCACCAGGGGAAGCGCCGACGTCGATGACGCGATCTCCAGGCTTAAGCGTGACGTAGCGCAGACTCTCCTCCATTTTAAAGTACGCTCGACAGGGGGCGTCCGCTGCGACGGTTGCGAATGCATGAGCAGCGTCACTATCATCAGTCGAGGCGATGATGGCTCTTGATGAGGATGCGGACACGCCAAAGTGGAAATACGGCGAGAGCGACGGCTGCATGACCACGTAGAGCTCGTGCGTGAACTGCTTTGGGTGGGTCTCGAACCCGTGGCTGTGCAGAAGCGCTGTCATCTTGTCCTGAAGCTGCTTTGGGAACGCCACGACCCGGAAAATGGAGCCTGCACACACAAGTCGACCGACTGATTAGCAAGCGCCATACACACAAACCACTGCAGTTGAAGATGCTCATCACGTACGCTGCTTCAACGCGAGAATCGGGGCTGCCATGGGGATCCACTCAGGGTCGGAGCAGCTCCAGTCGAGCTGGTACACGCGATGCGCGTGAATGCGTCCACCGCCAAACTGCTCTTCCGCATACTCGTGCAGCACCGCATTCAGCTCATTCGCGCTATCCTCCTCACCATGAGCTGCACGGGAACCATACTTTCCACCTCGCTGCAACTGCAATCGCGCGTAGATCAGTGGTGACGCGATTGCTACCACGTCCACGCGATGCGCCTCGTGCGCAAGTGATGGCGGCAGCTGGAAGCTCCGGAGGCGGTCTGCGAAGCGCTGCAGCTGCGTCTCCTCCGTGTGAACAGCGACGCACGGGCAGAGCGCGATCTGGTGTTGAGCTGCTGAAGCTGCGTGCAGCTTTCGTCGCGTAGATGGAGCGTCAATGCGCTGCTGGAGTGGCGCCATTCTCCTCTTCTCAATTGTCGATGATCGATTGAGTGAGTGGCTTGTTGCCTTTCTTTTCGATTGGCGCGCTTTTTGAGCGGCTGCTGGTGTGGTCCACCTTAAGTGACGCAGTCGTCGTGGACCATGGCTTCCAATGTGTTTTGACGAGCAAAAAAGCCCAAATGGCATGCCCTGTGTTCTGTCGCTCATGCTGCTGGTGCTCGTGCTGGTGGACGAAGGTGATGACGGGTCGAGTGCGCTGCGCTTCACGCGATGACATCATTTCCTTCCAGAGCCGTGGACAGGGCGACGCACTACACGATGCATGCGGATCGTCACACGCTCAGTAATCATCCGAGGGGATTGTGGGGTCGAAGTGTGCCACAATCGTGCTGGTTAATCGATTGCTGGCCCCTATCTCAGCAACAAAATAATGTGGCGCACGCTAGTTTGTGGATGAAGATATGAGGCTTGTATTCCAGGCTACGTGTGACATGGTTTGTTTGTCTTTTTGTATGCGTTCCAGTATTTAAACATGTACAGTACTTTTCAAAGTCTCTGTCACAGGAAGATTCCTGCTTAAAATAATTCGCTTCCCTATATTCGTATTTGGAGCAAAATAGCTGTATCGAATCATGTGCATCATTTCCTGTCTTGAGTAATATTTGCTCATTCGTAATGATCAAACCACTTTCCACTGCACCCATCAATGGAAATTTTGGGTTTAAACTTGAGAGGTGGTGTCCCAACACGACTCAGCCAGCATTTTCTGCGGGATGGAGCCAACCAACTTCTGAATCAGAACGCCATTCGCGCATTTCCCCACAACCAGCAGCGAAGAAGAAGAGGAGGAAGAAGAAACAGCAGCATTCTCATATGGCAGCAACCTCCGCGCCATCTGCCGCCCCATCTGGGGCCGCTGCGCCAGCGACACCGGCAGCGCAAGTGCCAGCAGCTGCTCATATCACACCAACAGCAACAGCGTCAACGTCAACCACTCGCCATCGGCGCCAGCACAGCAGCAGCAAGACGACAAGAGCGCCGTTGTCGTCAGACACCGACTCGCCCGCGACGCCGCGCTCAAAATCCTCATCCTCTCTGTCGCCAGAGCGCACTTTCAGATCGCAGATGAAGAAGATGAGCTTGCCGCGCCGACAGCCGCACCTCGCGCTCTGGCGGCGACAGTGCTTTGAAGGCATCATGCAGTGGGAGCGCGCGCTGCGCATCCTCTTTGTCGAGTTCCCAAAGTTCGTCTTCGAGCGGTTCGAGGGCTCGCAGAAGCTCGTGTCGTTCTTCTTCGTCTACGTGATGCTTCAGGTGCGTACGACCTATCATAGCAGCATGCGTGTTGTTGGTATTACTGTTGTCGATATTGCTTTGCTGACATTGGTTCGCGTTGTCTGTCTGTATCGTGATGTTCCTTAGGCGCTCGCTATTCTCTGGGGCTTTCTGTTCAACATCGGTGCGATTCTGGGCGAGAGCATGAGCAGCATCGTCACGATGCCGTTCCTCCAGGCGTCCTGCGTGCTGTTCGTGTACGTATCAGTGATGGGGATCCTTCTCCAGTTTGGGCGAGCGACGTGGATCCTCACGTGGCAGTCGACGCAGAACTTCCCGCTCATTCGCCGGATCATCGCGTGCGAGTGCCGCCCCCAGGCAGTGATCATCACAGTCGCGCTGCCGATGCTGCTGATCCTTCCGAGTCTCATCCTCGTGCCCTCTGGATGCGATGACACTTTGCTGTACGGACCGTGGGTGAAAGCCATGTGCGAGGAGTCGTACCTCAAGTTCCTGACCGAGAAGCACCCGGTTTTCCAGCGCTCGCTCCGCATTTCGACGGCGATCACGATCGCGCAGTTCATCCAGCTCTGTCTCGAGATCCTGCCGCGGTGGCGAAGCGCACTCTCGGGTATGTCGACAGTGTCGACGTTCATCCTGTGCGGCTGGCTGGTCACGCTCAACTTTGTCGGCGGCATGTGGTCTGTCGAGTGGGTCTCGCGCCATTTCCAGTACAAGCTCACGCCGCTGAGCAACCTGACCGCCTTCCAGTGGGAGGTCTTTGGGATGACGCTGCTGATCGCATGGATCCTCTGGTTCATCGCGGTGGCGTGCCACACGTTTGATAACGTGACCGAGTGCGAGCCGAGCCAGAAGAAACTTGCAGGGTTCTTTGAGAGACTCAAGTACACTTTTGTGTTTGCGCAAGCGATCGTGTTCTTCCGCGCGTGCGTGCACCCGAACATGGGGTTTGTGCACGCACAGTTGGAGCTCACGATTATCAACCTGCTGCTGCCGTCGATCTACGTCGTGTCGTTGATCGTGCTGCGCCTGATGCTTTTGCTCAGCGTCAGGTCGGTGTGCACCTCGGTGCCGCTCGCGCTCGGAGTCGGAGCTGCGATTTTCTTTGGGTCGCGAAAGACCGAGCGACCGCACTCGTTCTTCGTTGTGAGTCTCTTCCTGTTCGACATCTTCTTGCGGTGGTCGTTCGCGATGCCCACGTTGAGCAGAATGAATCGCCTGCCGCACTCGATCCAGCAAATGCTCAAGCAGACGAACGCGAACACGCGAGGACCGCTCGCTGGCTACCGACCCGCGAAGCTCATGGTGTACCTGGGTTTTGCGATTTTGCTTTTGTTCGTCGGCGCGCTATCGAGCTTCAGCATCCTGTCTGAACTGCAAAGGAACGCAAAGTGGTTTCCAGATGCGACGTCGGTGGCATTTGACAACAACTCGATTCACATTCACCACACAGCGATCGTGAAGCTTCACCTGGGACTGGCAGACACACCTGCGGAATCGCTGCGCATGGAGCATCCAAACTACGCCAGCTGTGCAAACCGCTTCAACGGACTGAGCCTCGTGGACGTGGGGTTGCTAGCCGAAGCGGCGTACTTCAATCCAGCGTCGAACGACACAGCGGACTTTGTGGCGACGGTCTTCTCAAACTCTTTCCCCGCTGCTGAAGTCCGATTTCCAGCGCTGAACACCAAGACGGGCTCGAAGCTCGACTTCTTCGAGACGTACTTCCCGTCGCTCAACACGAGCGTCATCTCGGTTCGCGGGACAGACATCTGGCGGTTCACGGATTTCATCGAAGACGTCAAGATGTTCTTTGAGCCTGTGGTGTTTGCGGTCCTGTCGGCGATCTTCCCGACGATTCGGATCTGGCCCGACGTGACGTTCTCGACGTTGATCGAGCTCTACAGCGAGCTGATCTCGCTCTTTGGACTGCGACACGAATCATGGTACTACCATGAGCTTCTGGTCTACGTCAAGTCGATTCAAGATCGTGAAGTGGTGCTCACTGGTCATTCGATGGGTGGCGGCATTGCGCGGTTGGTTGGATCGATCATTGGGAAGCCGTCGGTCACGTTTTCGCCTCCAGGTTTTGTCCAAAGCTACAGCAAACTCGTTCACGATATCGGCGGCATGTCGACGAAAGTGAATCGCGCGAACATTCACCACTTGAGCGTGGCTGTGATTCCCGAGTATGATCCTGTGGCGATGATCGACGTCCAAGCTGGCATGATCCAGAAAATCTCGTGCGATACACCGAATCTGTCGATGCAGTTGTCGTGCCACATGCTCGAAGGCACGATCTGCAACCTGCTCGAGAACTGTGGCGACCCGCGCGGAAGACTCTCGTCGTGCAAGTTTGAGCACAAGATCACCAGTGTCACGGACGACATCTTCCCGAAATTAGCAGCGGTGCTGTCTCCTGAGTTCCTGATCACCCTGGCGGTCACTCTGTCAATCTTGCTGTCCACGTTTCTGCGTCGACGCAGCAGCTCCTCATTGGCTCTATCACCATCTCCGACACATCGACGCGGACGACCAAGTGCATCACCTGTACGAAAACACCGCGGAAAGGGCCATCACCACTACCCGTCTCCCAACAAGAGACGAAACTCCATCTTTTAGACAGTGTAGAATGTATAATCCATGCGCACATGTGTGTATCTAGACTTTATCTTGAAACTCCAATGAACATGTCAGGTAAAATATCTGAACGCTCACGTTGTTGGTGTTTCCTCTGCTGATCCTCTTTGACTTTCCGCTTTCGTTCACGCTCATCTTGTGATCTCTTTTGCAATACTGAGCGGTTCTCTTCTGCTTTCGACAATTTAGCGTCCAATGAAGCCGCCTCTTCAAACGCATTTGCTGTGAATCCGGCGAACATCTCTGGCTGGCTGTTGCTTGCTGTACTTCGAATTCGTGCTCGCTCCTCTCGCTGCAATCTCTGCTTTCGCAGCCTGTCCTTCTCGTTGTTTTGAAGCTCCGTTCGAATTCTCTCAGCTTGATCCATTCGGTCTGTCGCGACGTTGCTTCCGATAGTGAGAGCTGGGAGTTTTTGAGCGTCTCGACTCTGGGGTATCGAAGTGACAGCATTTCTGGGCAGCATGTTCACGATTCTGCTGTGGCGCACAGATGACTGGCTTGTAGACGGGTTTCTTTGTCTGTGAAGATCAGAGTGAAGTTCCTCTGTTTGATTGTTTGATGCTCCTGAGGACGATTCTCGCCGACCAAGTGAAACCAGTCCAACTGTTTGAAGTCCCAGCATTGGAGGTAGTTTTTCTCCGTTGTTTTCGTTTCTGCGATGTGCCGCGCGTGAGCTTTCCTTTGCCTTCAACCTTCTGTTTGTTGTTTGTAGGACCACTTGTTGCTGGCTTGGTGGTCCTCCTCGTTGCTGAAGTGCGAGGACTGAAAATGCACAGTCTAGTGCAGGAAGTGTTGCTTTCGTAGCGTGAGCTTCCAGGCGCGCGTCGGTTTGGTCGCTTGTTTGTTTCTTCTCTTTCGCAGCTAAGTGATGCAGTCCAGGAAAGAGCACGTGCTCGCAATCCGGATGCGGGCAGATGTACACTTGAGACAGAACTGATCTTGACAAACAGCTCTCGTGGAACGCGTGCTGTGTGAAAGCAGACGAATCTCATTAGTCGCTATCCATATCTGACAACAATACTGGCATGTGCAAACATACCCCGCAACTGATTGATCGAACATCCGCGTGGATTCGGAGACTTTGTCTGCACATTGTGCACAATCCCCCTGGCTCACCAAAAGTCTTTGCGTTTTCTGCCGTCACTCTTTGCCCGCCAAGCTTCATGAGCAGATAGTCTTGGATTGGAAACTCCTCCTTTTGATCGAGCTGCAACAATAGATCATAGTCGTTGTTTGACAGCTCTCTATTCTGAAGCTCTTCGAAGAGATCGGGACGAAGTTGCTCTTTTCGGTCACTCTCTCGGACCGCTGGAGCCCACGAATCTGCCGTGTTTGTTTTCACCATGAAGGAATGCTTGCTATGAACACCCGACTCTGCTCGTGTAAAAGATAACAACAACATTTTAGTCACTTGTGACTAAGCAGCGCATACTACAAAGTGCCAGCTCGATCGACTTACCGAAGCATCTTTCGCATAGGTTTGTACTCTTGCACTGGATGCAGAGGTAGCGAGCACATCGGATCGGCTTCACCTGACATTTCTTGCAAGAAGTGTTTTTGTGGACGTTCGGCGCACGATTTGCGACTTCAATTTCTTTTTCAGCGACACCAACGCAAGGTCGCCCCAGTCGTGACGGCACAACGGGCAAATGATGTTCTCTTTGGATTGCTTTCGACTTTCTCCAAACACCTTCACTATTCAGTGGGAAAGACACCATCCATTAGCAAATGCATCGCCAGAATAAACCAAGAAGAAAGATAGTAGGCCACTTACTGCATTCGGCGTGGAAATTATTGCCGCATCCTTTCCGGCAAAACGTGAGCGGTTGACTGTCTTCCATGTCTTCTTGGCAGATTGCACACACTTCACCCTCGACCAACTCGTGGCGCTCTGCCTCCGTTTCGCCAGAGTCCTTCTCTGGTACTGCAGCAGCTTCTTTTCGCTTCTTCAGGAAAGAAGTCGCACTTTTCGGCGGAGTAGCCCTTGTTTGTTCTCGATAGTCTCCTCGAAGCAGCATCTCGATCTAGTTGATGACATGCACAGCGTAAGGCGCTTGTGAGTGTTTGCGTGTCAGATTGCAACAAAGATTCGCTCTCTCCAATTACTTCGGAATCGATGAGCGATTTCTGCCAAACGATTGGTATCGTCGCTGGAACTCGCAGTACCTCTTTAGCCACCGCAATCAACGAATGACACACATTAGCAGTCTGTCATCAGTCATAAGTGGCGTTTTGCAGCGTGATCCACCCCAGACGAACCTTCAGCATCACGAACAAAATGTGCACGCACACATCTCGATCTCCACATGGGCAGTTCTGCAGCGCTCCAATGAGCACCTTGTGCTTCTTTTCACTGTTCTGCTCTTGAATCTAAAGTCTCGACAAGAAAATATATGCGGTCGGTCAGTCGCGTATTGCGGCTGTGTCTGGCATAGATGCAGCAGTTCTTTCTTACCACGTAGGACGTCGGCCCGGTGGTCTGCACGAGGTACATGGTCGTCGCCAGCGTCTGCTCGATGCGCGTCTTGATCAGTTCGGGCACCTTCGAGCGGTACGGCACCAAGCGGCTCATGCTCGCGTTGCTCTCTCCTGATATTCTTTATACTCTCGCTGTGTGTCTCCAATACTGCTCGCACTCAAAGAAAAGAGAAACGTCAAAAGGGCTTCTGAGAGTGACGGTCACTTCAACTTGCACACCTGTACATTGATTGTCCGAATAAGTACGAAGTGAAAATTTGAGAGTGCTGGTCTGTTTTGCTCAACCCCTCTCTAAAGCGATAAAAAGGCTGACCTATCAGTTTTGATCCCATTCTGCCAAGTGGCATCCGCTCAGGAACAAGCAAAACGCAGGTCAACACTTTCCAGGCGTCCAGGCAGATCAAGAGGGACGGACGACAAGGACCGCGTCTACCAAGCTACACGTGCAAGCAGCGACTTACAGACAGACAGAGAGAGAAGCAAGATGAACGACCCGCTCGAGTGGTACTATGAGATCCCGATCATCTCGCGGCTCTACCTCACTGGCGCGATCCTCACGACCACGGCGTGCGCATTGGATCTCGTGTCGCCGTTCTCGCTCTACTTCAATTTCAACCTCATCTTCTTCAAAGGACAGGTGCGTGGCCGTGATTGTACCAGTAGCGTATGCGGGCTTGAGTGGTGTCTCTATGGCAGCTGCGCGATCTCCATTGCTAACTACATACATCTGTGATTGCTGGCGGAACGTGCGGGCTGTTGTGATGTGGCGAAGTAGGTGTGGCGGTTGCTGACGAACTTCCTGTTCTTCGGGCTCTTCAGCATCGACTTCCTGTTCCATATGTACTTTGTGTATCCTTTTCACCCGCGAGCTGTTTCCTGTTTCCTGTTTCCTGTTGCTGCATGTTGCGTGTGTATATGTGTCATCTCGAGTGACATCGTTGAATGTGATTGTCGAATAGCGGTGGTTGTCTCCTTGACCAAAACGTGACCTTGATGGCCCATAACTTTCTTCTCCACAGCGTGCGGTATTGCCGATTATTAGAAGAAGGATCGTTCCGTGGCCGAACTGCCGATTTCCTGTACATGCTTCTGCTCGGAGCGACGGTGATGATTGTAAGTGCCTTTGACATTGCGAATGCTGTGGGGTTGTTATTTGGTGTGACTGATTTATCTTTAACTTCTTGTCAATACACAGCTCGCCGCCCCTTTCGTGAGCATCCATTTCCTTGGCTCGGCGTTGACGTTCATGATGGTGTACCTTTGGGGAAGACGCAACGAGCATGTGCGAATGAGTTTCCTGGGCTTGTTCCCGTTCACCGCGCCGTACCTTCCGTGGGTACTGCTGTCGTTCTCGATTTTGCTCGGCAACAGCGCCACGACGGACTTGATCGGGATCGTCGTTGGGCACATCTACTACTTCCTCGAAGGTAATTATTTTCCGTGCAAGAAAGTTAATTGGCTCGATTGACTGGAGACTGACTGCTTTCTTCATGCCAATGCCTGCGAAACTTTGTAGACGTGTACCCAACAATCGCCACCATCCGCGGATGGAAAACCCAGCGTCCGCTTGCAACGCCACGCATCCTGTGAGTGCTTGTGCTGCTTGTTCCTGTTTCAATGGGATGACAGATCAGCTAATCCTTTGGTGTCGTTTAATAGGAAATACTTCTTCGAGGCTCGCCCAGCAGTAGCAGAGAACGTGATCAACGACTTGGCGCAACCGCAAAACATTGTGCTGGACGACGAGAATGAACGAGCTGAAGAGCACCCGCACATCGATTAAAGATCCGAATCGATTAAGAGTCAGTACCGGTAGGTGCGCTTGAAGATCAAGAAACGATGAGGACAATCAGCCGAAGAAGCGGCCTATGTAGTGGTTTGGCTTTAAAAGTACAATACATTGTGGATGTTGTTAGATCTTTTTGGGCATTCTTCGGGGCTAAATTAACAGACTATGGTACGGATACAGACAGACAGCGGCTGGAGGACGCTGCACACACGCAACGTGCGGCAGCCTACTCGGAGTACCTTCGATGACGAGAGCGGTCGATCAGTGGTTGTGTGGGCATTTCTGCTGGATGGATGGAGAGCGTTCGCCCTCCATAGTCGCGTCTAGTCTTCAGAATGCGAGAGCGACATCAGCGGGATGTGTGACTTGCGGCGCACCATGGGCACCTGCATCATGAAGAGCAGCGAGTCGCGGTCCTCGTCGTCCGAGTCCAGGAAGTTGTGTCCGAGGCGAGGCGACTTGGCCGGCGCGTCTTGGTTGCTGATGCTAATGGTGTTACTGCTGCTGCTGCTGCTGGTGTCGTTGTCGTTGCTACTCGGAGCGCCGGACACGACGCGGCGCAGCATTGGCGCCATCTTGGACACGATGCGAGACGCAGTGGCGGACGCAGTCGCCGAGGACGACCGGCCGAACGACGGGATCTTCTCGGCTCCTTTCACAAACGATTTGTTGAGCGACGGGGGCTTCTCGGCTCCCTTGGAGAACGACGGGATCTTCTCCGCACCTTTGGAGAACGAGCGGGTGAGCGACGGCATCTGGATCTTCTCGGCGCTCTTCGAGGCTCCTCGTGAGAACGAGCGGTTGAGCGACGGCGCGGAGAACACTCGCCTCTTGGGCACATTCACATTCACGTTCGCCTCTTGGAGCTCTGGTGCTGCTACGTCCTCGTCGGAGCTGAGCACCACCGGCTCGAGTGGCTCGTCGTCGTCGACAGGCAGCGTCATCTGCATCATCGGGTGGCTGCTCTTGCCGCTGAGCACGACGCGCTCGACTCGGGACGACATGGCGTACGGTCCGCTCGCAATGGTGCCGGTGCTGCTGGTGCTGTGATTGGCGCTGGTGCTGTTGCTCGCGGTCGAGAAAGAAGCAGAATGCAGGGTCGGGAAGCGCAGGGTGGGATGCGACGGCATGATGGTGGGTGAGTGGACTGACTGACTGCACGAGAGAGATAGGAGAGTGAGTGACGGACCGCGTGAGTGACCGAAGTGACTGACTTGCGCTGACTGGGAGCGTGGGAGGACAGGATTCGGATCAGGGATGTGATACAGTAAACACGACACTCGAAGAGCTACGTCAGACGAGAAGAAGCCTTGGAATTAATGTGGACAGGATGCCGCAGATTTGGGAATGAACGAAGCAGCCGAGCGAGCGAGCCGTGAGCACTGAGCGACTGACTAACTGGCTTTGCGGAGGATGCAGCGCGAGTGGAGAGCTTTGCTTCCGCCAATCCGTAGAAAAGCGGCGCTGCCAGAAAAGAAAGAATCGAGAGCGCAAAGTGAGTGAGTGAAGCCACTGGCTGTGGGTGCATTTTACATCGATCCAGTCAGAGCAACCTCTCTTCAGTCCACAGAAAGTAAATTTTCGGCTGGCAGGCGTTCGAAACCGGCCACTTTGCAGAGAAGCTCTCGCTCATTTTGCTTTCTGTTGTTTTTGCATGGGGAGCGAACGCGTTCAGATGGCGGCGGCGGCCAGCTGGCGGTGACAGGCCGCCAAGAATGAGTGGGCGAATGAATACATCGCATTAACATAAGCCAGAGAGAGCATGATGACCGCCTGGAAAACCCAGCAATGCTCGATTTTGAGCGACTTGTTCCGAGTGTCGCTTCGACACGCCTTTACTCTCGGTGTAAAGAAGCTGGTTAACCTCTTTCTTCATGCAACAATACTCTATACTCATACAAAGTGACTGTGGATAGATCCTTTTTAAATGGTTTATCTGCGAGTAAAACGCATTAAGAGAGGTGCTTTGCTGTTAGTCACACACACACACACTGCCCCATCACCATCAACACCAACAGCGAGAAGCCAGTGAAGCCTCACTGCAAGTTGCGATACAGCAGAGACGCGAGCATAATCACCGCTTCCATCGCGCTCTCGACCTTGCAAATCAGCCTTTTCAACTCTGCCGATTGAGACTCTGCGACCACCAAGTACAAGATGCCAGCCCCTCTCCTAGCGGTGGTCATCATCCCTTGGAGGTGGTGGTCATCATCCCTTGGAGGTGGTGGTCATCACCATTCCATCCGCCAGCACTTCAAGAGACCTCGTGAGAAAGAGCCACGAACGGATACCGATCCAACTCCACTGGCTCGCTCTATCGTTCGTAGCTCCTCGGGCAGATAGCTACACGTTGAAAAGTTGAAAAGTTGAAAAGCTCCACTGAACGATTTCTGAAGCAAGCGCGATGGACTCGGACTCGGACTCGGTCGGTCTCACGTGACGTGAATGCGCGCGTTGAAGCTCAACCTTTCACTGCGTCTCTCACAACTCCAAAATGGCCATCTGCTTGGCTGATAACTGGGTGGAGAGCTCCAACTAAAAGGCGAAGCCACCTCAGCTGAACAAAGCTGAACGAGTCAGTGGGGGAGCATCCTGTTGGAAGCTGAACAGACTGCAGAGGGTTCAAAAATGCCGGAACTCCTTCGCGAACGTGCTCTCGGGGGACTTGGTCTCCTCGGCCGAATTCGGGTACTCGTCAAAGTTCGAGTGGTCGCCCTCTTTGTACACGCGAGGCACGTGCGGCGGCTGGATCTCGCACGCTTCGACGTCATGCCAGTCCACTTGGTCGAGCCACGGGTGCTGCTTGATGGCCTCGACGTTCACAGAGCCGCTTGGACACGTCGGGGGTCAGCATTTCCCTCAGCAGGTCCTTCAGCGACTGGTGCATGCGGCTCGGCCACGAAACTTGCCCTTTGATGATTCGCGTGTAGAGCTCGAATGGGGAATCGTCTTTGTGGCTGAAGAACGGGGTCTGGCCATTCACCATCTCGTAAACGACGCACGCCCACGCCCACCAACCGACCGATTTCGAGTAGCTCCGCTTCTCCAGCGAGTTGGTGAGCTGCTCAGGCACCAGGTACTGGCTCGTCCCCACACACGTCGATGTGCGGTCGTCCGCGCTCGAGATCTTCTTGACAAACCCAAAGTCGATCGCCTTGATGTGTCCTTGCCCATCGAGCATGACATTCTCGGGCTTGAGGTCGCGATACATGTATCCGTTGGTATGGCAGAACTCGATGAACAGCAGAAGCTCGGTCGCGTAGAACTTGGCTTCGTCATTCGTGAACCGTCCTACGGCGTGCAAACGATGGAAAAGCTCCCCACCAGGTACAAACTCGAGCAGGAAATGCACGTGACACGTGGTCTGCAGACTCCCAAAGTAGCGCGCCATGAACGGGTGACTGAGCTTCGTCAACTTGAGCAGCGCGTCGCGCTCGCTCTCGAGCTGCGGCAGCATCTTCATCGCGAGGATCTCTTTCTTCTTGAGCGACTTGAGTGCGTAGTACTTCTTCGTCTTGCGGTGCTGAATGAGGCGCACTTTGCCGACCATGCCCGTGCCCACGACTGCGTGGAATTGGAAGTAGTTGTCCAAACTGAAAGGCTTGGGCGGCATCTCGAGCGTCTTCCCGACCCACGCGAGTCCATGAGAGCCTCCTGTGTGGTCCTGACCGCCGCCGCCATTGCTGCTGTCCTGACAGTCGTCGTCCTTTGAGACTTGGCCGAAGCGGTAGCTCGAGGCGCTTGAGTGTCCAAACACTGATGCCCCAGAACCCATGAGCGCAGCCTTGTGCGACCTCCAGACGATGACTTCGCAACTAACCAACGCGATGGCTCGCGGCTGGCACACTCACACACTCGTCTGCAGTCAGCCATTCGGTCACTCCGACCGCGAATACTTGCCAAAGCTGGTATTTTTTATCTTTTTCACTCCCTAAAAACACACACTCGCTGATTGAATCTAAATGGAGCAGTCGAGTCGAGTGAGAAACAAACAAACCATTCACTGACCAACTTTGGTATTGACAGCGATATAAAACGGGAATCCGTTTATCACACAACAAACACATCCATCCAAAGAACATTCATCCACTTCCACTTGCACACCTTTGCTCGCGGGATCCGCCACTCACTTGCCCCAAAACGGTAGCAATCACGCCTTTTCAAAATTGGTTGGTTGCCGATTTCCGCTGCAGCTTCTGGATTTTCTACGGGATCGGCTCTTCCTCCATGGGGAACGGATGCGCTTCCGTGTTGAACACGATCTTGTCGAGCGGGAAGACCGAGTCGTCCGAGAAGAGCAGGAAGAGGTACTTGAGCGTCTCGGCGATGAAGAAGCTCTCCATCTCGTCCCGATACAGTTGCGTCGCTGGACCTCTTGCGACGTTCCCGATACTCGTGTAGCCGCCCTTTTCTAGCTTGCACTGCTTTTCAAACGCGTCCATGATCTCTCGCCCGTACTCTCTGTATTTCTCGTTCTTTGTCACGCGGTAGAGGATCATCAGGCTCTCGACCGTCTCGGGACGCAACAGGTTGAACGCGTCTTGCTCGTGAATGTCGAGATCCTGTGTTGCGCCATCCCTTGTGTGGAAATATGCAATCTCCGGAGCCAGCTTCGCCTCCATCTGCGCATACATTTGATAGCACGTCTCCAGCAACTGCTCAGCGAGCTCCAGGTGCTCCTTGGGCATGCCGTGCATGTAGCCCAGCGCCAGCATGCCGGGCACAAAACACACCAAGTGGTCCATCTTTGGCTGGAGGTCTCCGCGCACAAGCTCGCCGATGAACACGAGCCCCGACGGCTTTGACTTTGCCACCAGCCTCTTCATGATTCCGTTCACAGCGTTGATGTACTCGTCCTTGCACTTTTCGTCTTGCTTCCCAGACAACAGCCACTACATGAAAGCACAGCAACAACAGCAACAATCAGCGTTAGTCTACTGCCACACACTCTCTCCTGAAGAGAAAGAAGCACAAGCGTACCTGTTTGAGCAGGTACTCGTAGTAGCTGTCGCCATTCGCGCCTAGCGTGACCTTCCCACCAAAGACCCGCCCGTTCGTCTGGTGAACATTCACAGGCAGCAAGCCGGTCTTGAACTTCGTCGCAACGTCTCTCCGAAGCTGCAGCCGCCAGCCATACAAGCAAACAGCAGGTAAACAAATGAGAACGTGCTCACAAAGAGGTCACACAGATATAATTAAGTGTACCGAGTTCATGATGTTCTCCACTTGGTTGTGGTACTTTTTGTTGCCCGTGAGCCGCGCGAGGAACTTGAATTCGAGCTGGAGCGAGCCAATCTCTGCGAGCGAGGACGATTCGTGCGACCGCTTTTTCTGCATACGACAGTCCACATACACAGTCAGCAAAGCAGCCACATAGTCTAAATTTCAACACCAAGGTCTCTCTTCTCACTTACCACGACGTCGTAGTTCTTGTCTGGGATCCCATGCTCATACCTGGTGAACGCGGGCGACAGCGCGTTGCCCAGCTTGTCTGCGATCTCCAGCAGATGCGCGTGGCCTATAGGAGTACATCATAGGAACACCATAGTGAGAACAAATAGTACTAAATTGGTTTAATGACCATCAATCAACCATCCAGAGCACGCACCTGAGAGATCGTAGGCGGACAAGAGCCCGCCCAGCAGCCGGATCGTCGTCTCAAAGAGCGAGATGAAGCCGCGCACGAAGATCCGCTCGTCCATGTTCTTCGCGACCCAGTCGCTCGCCCTGTCGAACTCTTCAAACATGCCCACGAGGTAGAGCGTGTCGAGCGAGTCCACGAGCGTGAGCGCCATGTCGTGCGATGGGAGCCCCGTGCCCTCCATCTTGCGCACGTTCAGCGAGTCGGAGCCGTACGCGTACGTCGCATAGCCCTTCCACGCCCATTGCACCATATCCGCCACTTTTTGCTGATCAGCGGTGTGGTTCGCAGGGTCGTAGCGCTTTCGGCGCTCTTGGTATTCCCAGGCGCTCGTCGGGTTTGGCGGAAGCGGCACTGACGTGGTGGGCACGGATACCTCCTCGTCATTATTATCACCATCTGCGCCGTTCTCGTCAGGTTCCACGCGGCGCAGGTGGTTCATCCAGCCATTGCCATTGCCATTGCTCTCCTCGCCTTCCTCGCCAGTGGCGACGCCGTTGCCGTTGCCGTTGCCGCTCCATGCGGAGGGAGACCCGCGCCAGACCCACCACTGCAGCGCCAGTCCGCAGCACAAGACGACGACGAAGAGCTGCACGAGCCACGTGAGCGAGGAGCTCCCGCCTGAGGAGCGCCCATGGTGGTGGCCTTTGATGCTGCCTCTGGGGCGAGTGGCGGTGGGACTTCTAGCAGAACCTGTGACGTGCGCCAGTGGAGACTCGAACGGAGCTCCGAGCGGGTGGAACCTGCGCGCGCGCGACTCCATTGTTGTTGTTCGTGCGTCGGTGCCTTTGCAGGTTTTCCGATTTTGCTTCTGACAGCACAATTGAGTTTTCAGGTTTTAAAAAAACCCAAATTCATTTGCTTTATTTGTGTGATTTCCAACAATCGTGAGAAACTGCAATAATTTATAAAAACATTTATCACACTTATAGAGTTTTATTTTTAAAAGGCTTTTTTCAAAAACACTTTGTGAAGTCGTTTTCGATACATTTAAATAGCAGCAGAACATCACGAAGAATTGCCCTAGCCATCGAATCCTCTTTTATGTACGGTGCTTTACTTGATGAAAGTATGCTTACGTACATAAAAGGGGATTCGTGACACTTTTACATTTCACACTGAAACTGCGAAATCGGATGAAAGAGCTCGACGTTTTTTGGCGCCACAGCTTATTTTTGACATTCGCAAAATGCACTCTCAAAAAAGCTCGTTCCCAGTCAAGTTCCCCCAAGAAAACGACTGCGCGCCAGAGCTGGCGTAAAGCCGAACACGTTGAGGTCGAGTGCCCTCTTGCACATTACGCCTGCGCTGCATGTAGCTAGCTGTGTGTGCGTGCTGTCTACCCAAGCAATCTGTATGAGTGCATTGCAAAAAGTGAGTGAACGTGTGGCACATGACGAAGCAAAAACTTTTTATGCGTGTCATTTGAGAGCAAACAACAGCAGCAGCAAGCGACCAACAAAGAAGAGAAAGAGAGAAAAGAGCGTGGGGTTGACGGCGGAACATGGGGGCACGGAACTGCTGCCTACTGGCGCGCTTGCGATCGCTCTCCTGTCCCGCTTGCTCGTCTCTCTCTCTCCCTTTCTCTCATCTGCGGTCCGTTCTGTTGTTGTTGTGCGCTCTGTGAGAATGAACGAGTTTTTCAAAACCAATCCGATGCCATCAGTCAGCCAGTCAGTCTTTTATCCATTCTCACTCACTAGTACTGCCAAAGGAGATCTGTCCTGGGGTGGAACGACTGCACAGCGTGCGCGAGCCAGCACTCGGGTGGCGCGAGTGGTCACCACGACAAGCTGAACCGCTCGATGCACATGAACACGATCTCGTCGCGTCAGTTGAAGCAGCTTTTCCGACTGCGCCGCTGCAGGCTGTCAGTATTTCGATGCAGGTGGTCAACGTGTACTTCGTGGCCGAGCTTGAATATCAGAAGCAAACACGACAGCAGGTGCTGGGCTGTTTTCGTGTTTTCGTACGGCTGCGACGAAAAGATTTGTCTAGAAGCCTTGATGTCATGGGGATGCAATCGCGGTGCAGTGAAGTCCTTCTGTTCGCTGAAAAGGCACAAATCGTGCGTCAAGGAAGTCGCAAAACCAATTCTTGCTGCACCACCATTTTCATCAACTGACAACATGTTATTGAAACTTACTACTAGCCCTTGCTGAGCAAGGCTTGCTCTATCAGGAGTCTTTCTGCATGACGAGCGCCAGCCCCGCGAGAACCCACTTGGTCTTTGGCTCGATCGTGTTGAGTGTCGCGAGGAACACGTACGTCGGGCCGCGCTGCGTGGTCTGGTACACGGGGCAGTCGGACACATCGCTCTGGCGCCGAAAGTAGCCCACGCCCGTGGCTTCCCACTGCTCACTGATCACCACGGCGCGCGCATACAACAGGGGCGTCTCGGGGAAGAGATCTTTCGGCATCGGGTCCATGATGTGCCCGCCGCAGGGGATCCCGTCGACTTTGTACGAGAACGGCGACACTTTCTCGCCGTCTCGAATCGGTTCTCCCAGCGCGCGCCTTCCATGAACAGTCCGTGGATGAACGCCCCCATGTCCGGATACGACTCGGCGCCATCTGCGCTCAGGATCGTCGTGAAGTGGGTCTCGATCTCCGTCGAGTCGAGTGGGAAGCCATGCTTGCGCGCGTTGCCCTTCTTGATCGCTGTCAGGAAAGCCGTCGGGTTGAACAGCCCCGAGAGCCACACCGAGTACGGCAGCCGGAACTCAAACACCCAGGACGACAGGAAGTTCACGCGCTCGAGGAAGTCTGCGTACAACATCGCGAGTGGCTTACGCGACCACCACGCAAAGCGCTCCCAGGAACAGAGGTGCAGAATGTTGCGTCCGGGTACTTGGTTGATCGACAGCGCCTCTAGAAGGTCCTCCGTGGCCTCGGTCATGTTCAGAGTCCCGTTGATGCCTTTCATGAGCTCGGTCATCGTTGCGTGGATCTCGTTGATCAGCACGTTCATGCGCGTGGCTTCTTGGAGCGCAACGACGACGTACGGAGACTGGTCGAGCACAAGTAACAGCGCAGCGCGGGTCTGTAGAGCCTGAAGATCCATCTCGGCGGGGAGGCGATCCAGTAAGTTTTCGATGATCGCCACGACGCGCGATGCCTCTTTTGACCCCGACGTTGCTGAAGTGCTATTGCTGCTACTGTTACTTGCATCAGAAGAGCTGCTGGTGGGACTCGCTGCCGACGAGGACACTGGCTGGAATTTTGCGATTGTGAGGAAGAGATTGTTCGACGCGTCAACGAGGTACCCGATCTCTGCGTTAGGGTGCAGTTTGTAGACCCCTGGCGCCTCCACGGGCAGCTCGGTCTCGATGTAGTTGCCGTACTTTGTGTACGTAAATGTCATCGGGTCGGGGCACTTGAAACCTGCAGTGAGCTCTTTGCCGTTCAGGATCTCGGGCGTGAAGATGCTGCTCAAGTACGTGTTGTTCGTGATGTGATCCCAGAGGTCGGTGATGTACCCGCTGTACATGATCTCGCCAAAGATGTACCGCAAATCGTCCCACGGCAACTGATCCTTTGACTTGTTCGTGGCTGATACCGAGTTCTCGAGGTATCTTCGCAGCACATCCGAACAGATGAGCAAATCGCCCGTGTTGAAGCTATACATGCGGCTCCAGCCCTGGTAGCCAAAGCGCCGTCGTCCGAGCACAAGCGCGTGGAAGAAACAAAGCGCAACAGACAACCCTGGTACTCGCTCGGCTTGGAGCACTCAAGATCCCCATCCCAGGTCCGCTGGGATCAGTGGATGCACTCACAGTCACAAGCTGCCGGATGTCAAAAGGCTGCATCTTGCCTTCAGATTGCAGGATCGCGAAGCAGAGCTGCGTCGCGAGCGTCAGCTTGTCTTCTCAAAGAAGCCGCGTCGAATGTAGTTAAACACTACTTCTGTGATGGATTTCTTGAGCTGCGCGCAGCGTGCTTCGATTTGGGCGGGCGTGGGTATCTCCTCTTGGTCGGTCTGCTGCAGCACCGCTTCGAGATCTTGCTCACTGTTCCCACCACCGCTACCAAAGGAGCTGTCGACCACGCGGTCCGCGAGCAGCAAGTCGGCGTTCCACTGGAACCGCTGAGTCGCGATCACTTTCTCCGCTGCTGCTTTGAGTCGATTCAGCAGTCCAGCTCCTCCTCCACTCGCCCCGCCAGCAGCATCTTTGCTCTTTTCAGACGACACCACATCGATGCCGCGCTGGAAAATCACGACAAATGCGTTGAGCGAGTAGACGTAGTACGAGTGCATGCGCGTGAGTCCGTCCATGATGAAGAACAACAGCGCGCCACGATTCGCCACTGACTGGTACTTGGAGCTAAGCTCGTTAATCTGCGCTTCGTACTCTTTCGCCTTTGCGGCTTTCATTGCGATCTCCACAGCAGTCGCTTTCGTGGTCTCGAGGTCCGTGATCACCTGCACATTCTCAGTAATATCTCCCTCGGCGTCTGCCAAGTTTGTCAAGATGCGATCTTCAAGCGCCTGGATCTTGATCTTGAACTCGTTCTGCTGGTGCATGAGCGCAGTGCGCGCCTTCGCCTTCGTCGGCCACTCTTTGCGCACCACGAGGGACAGAAGCTGATCCCCGAGTCCCTGTTGAGTCACGGAGAAGTTGATCATCGTCGCTTCAGCTTGCAACTCGGGAGGGTAGTGCGGATTCGAGAGCTTCGTGTGCAGATACAACCGAAAGTCTGCGTGGAACTCAACTAGCTTGTCACCGAGCTTGAGGAATGTTTTGTGACCTCGCGTGGTGGTCGTTCGCGAGATCACTGGCCACAAGCACACTTCGATCTTCTCCGTCATGTTCTCAACGAGCAGCGAGTACCCGTGCTCGATCGCTGTTTCCAGCAGCTGTGGCAGATTTGGTTGGTCTTGACGCACCACTTGGAACGAACTGGGGAACGCTCGACGGGGATGCTTTTCCATCTCACGAAGCCAGTAGATGCCCTGGAGTTGTGGATCAATCAGCAATGGCCAGCGCTTGCTGTTGCGAGCGATCGCACCGTTCTCAATCGACACGCGGTCGCTTGGGAAACCGCGGGTGTTCCACTCAGCGACCTCCGAGTCAGTCGCGAGGATCTGGAGTGGGTTGCAAGACTCGGACATGCTGCTGACCAGCGTCGAGTCTTTCTTGCCTGGACCACTTCCAGCGAGACATTTCTTGAGGAATGGGATCCGCTTGTCAGAGATCAGCAAGTCTCGGAAGGGCTTAGTGAACGCGCCAATGTACGAAACAAAACTCGCTGCAATGAGAACGTCGCAGACAAGCGTGTCAGCTCTTTGCTGGAGCTGCTCAAGCTCAAGTGTCCACCGCACGCTCTCGCTTCCCAAAGCTGCAGTGAGTCGCGTCGCGAGCTGGATGCGCAGCCGTCCTCTCTCGACTGCCGCGATCGCGTCTTGTACAGCCTTGTTCGTCTGGTCGTACTCGTCAGTCAAGATCGCTAGTTTCGCCTCTAGCGCTGCGAGTCGCTCGTTCACTTGCTCCATTTTCTCATTTGCGATGCTCAGCTTCTCATTCGCTTCAGCGAGCGCTTTCTCCTTCGGCTCCACCACGATGATCGCGTCGTAGTACGCTACGATGTTGACCACCCACGCGCAGAGCCCCGCTGCAGCCGAGTTCTTCTTCTCGATCGTCTCGACGTTGAAATGCTCCAATTGGAGGAACGGTCGCACTTCTTTCCAGTTCACTTCAGGCACTTCTTGGTCGTCGACCTGACCCTTAAAACCTTTTAGTTCATCCACGAAGGCATTGATGTTGCCCAGTAGCGCCTTCTTCGTGGCTTCCCAGGATCGATCTTTGTCCTTCACTTTGCCATTCTTTTGCACGATCACGCTCGGGTTGATGCCTGCAAAGAGCACCACGACAGCGCCAAACACGCCCCCAACGCCCGCAGGAGGCTTGGACATTGTCTTGCAGCTCCCGAGATCTTTCTTGTTGAGCGTGTCGAGCGCCGCCACCGCCGCGTCCACCATTGGTTGAGCCTGCGCGAGATCAGCCTCGGTGTCGGCTTTCTTTGTCGAGACGTCGGCTTGGATGATCGCGCACTCCTCGCGCTCGATGTTCGCCTTTGCAGTCTCGCTCTCGCCAATCTCCTTGTCTTTCTTCAGCCTCTCTGCGAGTTCTTCCGCAAGCACTTTCTTCTTCTCGGCCTCCTCCAGCGTCTTCGTCAGCTCGTCTTCCATATTCGCGACGACATCTCGAGTCGCCTCCATTTTCTCGAGTCCGCTCTGAAGCCGATACATCGCGCGTTCGTGGCTTTCGTGTTTGCGAGCGAGCAGCTCCCGATAGAGCGCAAGACACTCAAGATACGATTTCGGCGTGGAGTACACGTGGCGGCGCTCGTGACTGAAGAACTCTTTCGCCAGGTCGTTTGTGCTCTGAAACGCGTACGGCACGAAGTTCTGGATCGCGACCACGAGGTCGTCGTTGCGGACCCACTTGCTCAGCAGCGGGTCGTCATCGATATTCAAGAAGCGCACTGCGACCGAGTGGAGCGCGTCTTTTGGCCATGGCTGGAACCAATCGATCGACGTGCAGTTGACGAGCGCCGGGAATTTCCGAGCGCGTAATCGGAAATCAGTCGTCGCGGGCGAGAAACAGAGTACAACGTGCAGGTTGCGCTTGATTTCCTGGACAAACCACTGCCAGCACCGCTCTTTCTCAGAGACTTCACTGTTGTTTGTGCCCACCTGGGATGCTGAGTTCATCGCCCCCATTGTCGCAGCAGACGCGAGCGCTGCGTTCATCTTTGGGAGGATTTGCTGGACGATGTTCGTCTGCTCGTCGGTGTTGTAGAGTTCGGGGATGTTGCCGCTCGAGAGCAAGTCGTTGATCAGCACGAGCATGCGCTCGTTCTTGATCTGGTTGTCGCTAAACAGGAACACGAGCCCCTCACCTTTGACGCCTGCTTTCGTGAACATGTTTTGCAGATCAGACTTGAAATCCAGAAGCGAGTAGGCTTGCGTGATCGTGATCTCCACCAGAGCGTACTCGCAGATGAATGTTGCAAGCCGTGAGAGCGACTTACGACCGCTGTCGCCGACTCCCACGAGCATCGCATGACCGGAAGGATTCGAAATGATCCGCGCGATGCGCGTGATGTGCTCCAGCGCGTCCTTGAAAAGCACCAAGTCCATTTTCGCAAACTGCTCGTTGTGTTCACTGAGCGCTTCTTCTACCGTCACGTGCACGCTCTGCATGGACACAACCTGGTCGTATTCGTTTGTGCGGAGTCCGTTTGCAAAGTGGCAAAAGAGAATCGGATCTGATTGAATCAAAGCACTACTTGTGTGATCAGCAGAGTGCGAGGATGACGACGAAGACGACGTCGGGATGAAGTACCGCGTGAAGTTGAACGATGGGAAGCATTTCCGAGCCTGTTGCTGCACCAGTGACGTGGACTTGTGGAGATCTTGCGCCGAGACAAGGCGGTCGCCATACACACGAGAAGAATCATGGACCGACAGAAGCGCAAACTTCAGCGGGTCTTCAAAAGTGGACGGCTTGGCCATGAGCAGTCCTTGGAACACGTTTGCGACATGGCGAATGTTGAATTCGCAGTGGAAGTTGTTACAATTAGAGCCGGGAGCGACGGTGGAGGAGATAAAGGCGAGTGGGAAGGAGGAAAAACCAAAGTGCTATTTACGCTTGTTAAATGGCTGCTTGCAGGTTGCAGGCCAACCACCACAAAGGTGGTTGGTTCTCAGCAAAGCACATTTGTCGAGTCAACATGTTGACTCGGCTCTGAACCTCTGTGAATGGGTTTCAGTATGTAATACAAACATCCAGTGTATATCA
>JAADVK010000263.1:0-33421 GCA_023334975.1 Globisporangium sylvaticum
GCGCGTGGGTGTGCGCGTGGGTGTGGTTGCGTGCGTGTGGACGTGGATGTTTGACGACTGAATTCCTGTTTGCTGCAGGTGGACGAAGGGAGCGAGGAGAGTCAACTGTTCACTCAGAACGCTCCTCTGGATGAAGACCAATGTGGAGAGAATGGCGGCTCTGTAGAGAACGGCAGCGATTGTGAACAAGCAGCAGAGCAACGCCGTGGCGACACTAACAGTGATGATGACGGCGACGGTGGAGAGGAAGACTATCAAGAAGATGACCAGTATCGTGCATACGATGAAGAGCAGGCGAGTGCAGACGGGGTGGTGAATCGGGATGAAACGCAGTACGCGCAGCAAGAAGGAGGAGAAAGAGACACAACAGGCGGCGAGGAAGGAGAAGCACATCATCTGGGAGTGGACGATCAGCAAGCAACCGACTATGTGGGTCAGTGCCACCTGCAGTTGGAACATCTTCGCAAGCGCAAACGCGAGCAAGAGGAGCACGTCGAGAATCTCGTCGAAGGTACGTGGACGTTATGAACCGCGCTTGAGATACGAATGCACTTCTGAAAACAACTTGATCCTTGTATATGTTTTCCAGCCACGTTTTCTCAAATCGACACGCTGGTGAACACCTTGATGAGCACGATTCAAGAACGCCACGCAGCTTCTCACAACCGCTTTGAGATCGCCGACGCGAAACTGGCTCAGAATCTCCACTTTCATAACCGGGTACGTGTTCAATCAAATTACTGGATGGTCATGTTGCAAGTGCGCGAACACTAATCCCTAACACATTGGCAACGTGACAGATGGAGAAGAAGCTGCGGGTGATTGCGTCCATATTGTTAGAGGAGAGTGCGAATACGCAGGAAGAAGAGTGAAGTGCACCGTCGTGACGTCCTGAATTAAGATCAGACCGATCGTCAGCGTGGATAGTGCAGGGGGATCATTCATTGCGCCTGGGTGCTTCGTTCCACGGTTGTGCTTCACATGCTTATTTCGCGCGCTGGGATAGTCTCACATGCCTTCAAGGTGATCGACTGCGCAGTTTTTGCACTATCGAACATTTGTATTCGTCATATGGACTTCTAGATCTCGCCAAAATGTCGTTCAAGTCAACCCGCTCAGGATAGTTTGCATACAACCACTGGAAGATCTCGAGGCTGTTGCTCGAGATGGCCCACAAGGCTGTGTTCTCCGTGCAACCCTCGGCTCTATTCGTGTGCAAGAAGAGCAGGGCATCGAAGAGGCGTCTTTGAACTGCATTCTCCATCGCAAGAGCTGTGCACCCCTCGCTTCTGTTCTCGTGAAGCCACCTGACCACATGAAAGTGGCCGCGCGTTGCGGCCTGGTCCATGGCTCTTTCAGTGCATTCGTCGTCCGCAAGGTGCTCATGAACCCATTGCACCATGTCAAGATCCCCAGTTGCTGCACCTTCGTCCATCCAGCCGACACTTCCTTGCGCTTGCGGAAGCGTGTGGACCCACTTGATCATGTCGAAATTCCCGCTCCGGCAAGCGGTGCAGAGGCGCATGTTGCGACGCAGCTCGAGCGGATAGCCGTGGCTGAAGAGAAACTGCGCCATCTCAAGATGTCCCTCGTAGATCGCATACAGCAGCGCGTGGGCATTCAAGAGAATGCTGGCATCTTCTCCAACTCGTTGGCTGTTGTACTCATGCAGCCACTTGACGATCTTGAGCTGACCGTGCATTGCAGCGCGGGATACCAGCTCGCCGCCTCTTAACACCAGCTCAGCAGTCTCGATGTGCGGGAGGACCCACTGGAGGACCTCGAGATGCCCATGCTGAACCGCAGCGTCCGCAAGCCGCCGTCCCCACAGCGCTTTCTCGTGGTTTGCAAAGAACCACTCGAGCAGCGTCAAATTGCCCAGCCTCGCCGCTTCGTCGATGCCGTTCATGGGAATCATAGACGGGCAGTGCTCGAAGCAGAGCCAGCTCACGATCGCACGATCATCGCTCCTCACGGCCGTCACAAGCGCCTTGGAGGCGACGAACTCTTTGTAGTGCTGGTCAACATCTGGCGAGCTCCACCCGCGTCGCGTGGCAGCAGCACGACGCAGCAATCGAAAGTCGCCGCGCTCACACGCTCGCGCGAGGCTCCACCGCTCGGGCGTGGCGCAGTCGATGAACCCACTGATGCGCTCGACGACGTGCGGCAGCGCCTCGACTGCACGACTGCGACACACGACGGCGGCAGACGTGAGCGGAAGAGAAGGCGGCGGTTGTGGATCACGGAGGGGTGCCGCTGGCGACTGCATCTCTGGCTGAGCGAGCTTATACGCGTGGAGCGCTTCGTGGGATCGGTCAAAACGAGTGGCTTTGGCGTGTTGTGTGTTGGGAGCGGCAGGTGCTCCAAATTTCAACTGTGATTCATGATTTCAAACTTATCCATCCTCAATCAACAAAATCTGAGCCGAACAGGCACCGAACAGTCGGTACCAAGTTGGACAAGTTGGTGGAAAGTCACTATCGCGAGGGGTTATGTCAGCTTTTGTTCTAAATTTTGATCTCTGAAAGATGTGGTAGCACTGTTCCGAGGGATCGCTTCAACCTGACTCAAAATGGTCAGGCAGATCTTTCGCGTGGGAATTCTGCCTTACCATTTTGAGTCGGATCAGAACTCATGGTCACAAGTGAGTTGGGTTCGCTGTCAAGTGTGTTTAATGTGGGATGATCTGACTTACCCCGTTTTTGTTTTTGTTTTTTGAGCGGGGGGGAGAAACCAGCAAAAAATCAGCAAAAGTTGTTTGTCACTATTCTGAGTCTCCATATCCTTCGCTTTTGCATTTGATTTTTCTCTTTTATCTCTTGAAAAGCCGTAGCATGTCAACATATCACTCGCGCGGGGTTTCTTCTGTATTCGGGGAAGAGCCATTTTCATTTGTGGTTTGTGATCCACATTTTGTGTGGGGGACCTCAACTGGCAAAAGCAGCCGGTGCGAGCGAATCGAAAAAAAGAGTTTGCTTGCTGCAAATCAGTCGTCTGACTCAACAGTCAAGCAAAAAGTAAGCTTTCGCATACGGTCGAAAGAAAGAAAAATGGTGAGCGTCCTCTCTGTTTTGGACTGGCGCCATGATCCAGCAACTTTCTGAACTCCTCTGGGCTCTTCTTCCCTCCCACTGGACGCTACGTCCAACATCCAGCTCGGCGCGCGTTGTTTGTGACTTGTGGGGAGTCGTCGTTCTACTCAGGCGGGCGAACCCGCGATCACCACAGCCGCACCACACAATCGCATTTGCGGCACACAGCACACACACACACACAGCAGCACAAGCAGCACCGATGACATCCAGCACAGCAGTCCACCAAGCCCCAGCGCCAGCAGCAGCAGCTCAGCAGCAATTGCCGCTGCCGCCGCTCGCGTCCGCGGTCCTCGTCGTCGGCCGAGACGCGGAAGGGCAGAGCACCGTCCCGTCCGAGATCGCGGCGCTGCCGCACGTCGCGGAGCTGGTGAGCGAGTTCCTGGACTGCGGCACCGCGCAGCTCTGGAGCATCTCGCGCGCATGCGAGTGCAACTTCATGACGCTGCTGCCGCGCTTGGCAGCGCGTGAAGCGCAGGCTGCTGTTGCAGTGGACGACTACAAGAAGGCGTTTGAAGCCGGCAAAGGACTCGTGTTCGCGGTCAAGTACAACAGCATGGTGATGGTCCAGTGGCTGCACGCGTACTGCCCCAAGGCGTTCACGCGCAAAGCCATGGAGGTCGCAGCGAGCGCCGGCAAGCTGCACATGCTGCAGTGGATCGTCGCGAACTTTGGGAACGTCGCAATCAGCCCGATCTTCGCCGAGCTTGCAGCGGAGAGCGGGCATGTGGACACTTTCGAATGGCTCTGGACGCACCCGAAGAGCTCTTCGGCGACGCTTTCCGAGCGCAGCGTCATCCAGACGATGGAATACGCAGCGATGAATGGCCACTTGAGCGTGGTGAAGTGGCTGAGCGAGCACGAAGAGAAGAAGATCTGCAGCGGCGCGAGCCCGTTCTCGAATGCGCTTGCCAAGGCGATCCGCTACGGCCACCTTGAAGTCGCAAAGTACCTCTTCAGCCTGGACGCTTTCTCGCAGGGGATCACCAGCGAGGCGTATTTGCTGGACCTCGTGATCGACAACCGAGACGCGGCGACGGTGCAGTGGCTGCGAGGGCTCTCGCAGCAGCAGTCGCGCGTCATCGCGGTCGGGCAATGAAAACGGAATGACATGGAATGAGTGGCTATAAGATATCGTCCAAGAAGTATTGATAATAATATTGTATAAGTACATAAAATAAATATTTTGAATTGAATTGGAAAATGAAAATGGCTCGACGTGCTTTGTGAATAGATAGATCAAAGGTGGCATGAGCTGGCTAATAATAAGTATCAAAGGCAACTTTGGTGTCGCTGATACTTTCCCAGGCATGCTCTGCGCGATTTACTGCTTGCTGCCTATCATCAACCATTGCTCTCCACTTAGACCTGACAGGCTGACGTAAATGGAGCTCCACGCCTCTGGCCACGAGCACCAGCAGCAGCGACTGCGCCAATTCCTGGTGCTCGAGCGCCAGCCGCCGGCCAAGCCCCCTCTGCGTGCAACGAACGGCGTGTCGGACATCCTGGGCACGCGGCCGCTCCTGAAGGACCACGTGTTCGTGAACAAGCCGCACTTCTACGACGCGCACGACATCCGCGGCTCGGTCAGCAAGGAGCTGCACCAGAAGAACCGGAGGATAGGCGCCGACGACCACTTCAAACAGCTGCCCATCGAAGGTTCGCTTGGCATGGCAATTGGTTTTGGTATCAACAGAAAATGGTTTTGACACTAAATTGCTTTGATACTTCAATGCGTGTGGTTTCTGGATAGGCTCAACGTCCCAGCCGTCAGGCTTCAGGACCGATCGCGTGTGCAATCCGCTGGCGCCAGAGCACAAGCTGCCGAGCTTCACGAGCGCGCCACCGGTGCTGCGATGATTCACGAACTTGCGTGTATTTATGTGAATGTATCCGCTCGCTCTCTATGCGCCATTCATATATCATCAGAGAAATGCCTCCATCTCCATGGTTGAAGTTTCTAAGCTGAACATTTTCCTTTCTCTGGGTACGCTGGTGTCGCCAATCGTATTTTGATACTACTTTGGTGCCAAATCGAAGCTCGTGCCGAAGTTCCTGCGCGACAGCTACATCGTGACGGACATCCAGGGCACGTCCAGCAAGAAGAAGGTCGTGGAGCACCCGCGGGACCTCATGAAGCTGGTAATCAACATCTGCAGGAGTCTCAAAGGGATTTGCATGATGACTTTGATTCTTAATGACTTTACAACGTTGTGTCCCTTCTAGGACGACATCCCGGGGTCGCAGACCGGGTGGCTCCCGCGCAACAAGCGCGGCCTGCGCGAAAACCCGCCGCGCGATCACATGAACGTCGCAGACATCACCAACGTCGGCTTCAAGTCCAGCCGCATCACGTACGTGCGATTGGAGCTCATCGCAATTTTTTAGATGGAACTATACATGTCATTTAGAAATTGGCTTCTGAGGCTTTGCTTTGAGGCTTTCCTAGGGATCTAAAACTAACGATCCTCACTCTGAATCTGTTGCTAGGAACGTCCTGAATCCAGTGTACACGGTGAATGGAATGACGTACCAGGACGACGAGCTCAGCCGTCCGATGCCCCAGCACCGGAAGAAGGACAAACCGAGCTGCGCACTGCAGACCTCCGACATTGATGTACAGTATACTCGGCAATTGGCTCGGAACTAGGTTTTCTGGCAAAGTAACCTAGGGTTCTCATGCTTCTCATATCGATCCTTGTGATCCTCGTGCAGGGTGCGAGCTGTAGCGATCCAGCGAAATCGGTCGTCGCGGGCATCGTGAACGAGAACCGGCGCAACTTCCGGGTGATCAACGCGACGGACGACATCGTCGGCGCGAAAGCCGACACTTTCCTGCACAGCATCCGCAGTACTCGGCGCGTGGACCCGAATTTCCCAAACTACACGTCGCTCGATGGCCAGAAAGTGGTCTCAAGCGCCGTGTCCGTGGGTAGAAGCATCGTGTTTGCAGATCTCATCAAGGAGCACGACATTGTCTGGAAGAAGGACGACGAGAAGAAAGATCGGCCCTATGTGGTCGCCAGCGTGGGAAACGTTGGGCTCGGTGGACATCACGAAAAGAAGGAGAAGAGTGGTGGAGCCCGACGATCCACTGCGCCGACGCCACTTTCCAATTCATCACCTGGAGGCTCAGCGATCGCTGCGAATTCTGCTCGCAATATGGTCACACCGGAGGTCAAGAGCAGTACTGGGAGCAGCAGTCGCTTGACGCCTGCGAGAGGAAACAGGTGATGAGTCGACAGGAAGAGATCTGCCTCGTGCGCGAGTTGTCTTGATTTTCATGATTAGCATGAGATATTGAGATATTGAGATGTATAGAGAGGAGACCACATGTATAGATACCCAAATGCAAAACCCAGGCACACCTATTTGATCTTGATCCCTTTGTATTTTGTGCAGCAAACGCAGTAGCGAGTCTTGCCTCTTGCTCTGTTTGGAAAGCCTGGTCCATAACAAGACTGTGGAAATTATGTCAAATCAAACATGTCGTCGTCGGCAATCGCTGGCGCTGGCGGCTGTTGTCGCGAGGGTTGAGTTGAAGCAGTAGCAGCAGACGAGTGCTCAGTTGCGTACGAGGACTCATTCGCAGTCGAGTGCTGCGAGTTGAACTCTTCCTCGGACGGCATCGCAAATTCGAGCGAGTCAAAGTCGAACGCCGAGGCGCCGCGAGCGTCACCAGCTCCAAATGCGACGGTTGCTCGCGCCGCAGTGTCGTCGAAATCAAAGTCTTCCGTGATCTCCGACGTGTCATATTCAGGAACGGCAGAAGGAGCTGCAGCAACTGGTGGTGCAGCAGCAACTGGAGCAACGCGGACTGGCACCGGAGCTGGCACTGGAGCTGGAGCCGGAGCAGGAGCTGGAGCCTCTGGGGGTGCAAAAGGATTCGATGCTGGAGCCGCACGTGGCTGCTGGGGACGCTGTTGGCTCTGAGTTCGGCTAGCAGGAGCAGCAGACACAGCTGATGTTGGAGCAGCACGTGCAGGGGGAGGGGCAAAAGCAGCAGCACCACCACCGTAGATCGTCAGCTTTCTCGAGATGCGCGAGATCTGGTTGTCTAAAAAGCTAAAGCCCTGCTTGCGGATCGTGGTCTGCAGCAGCTCTTCGTTGCCCAGCTTGTACGCGCGCACGAGATCTTCCGCCAACGCGCACTCGTCCGAGGACAGGTACGCGTCTTCCTGGAGCTGGCGCATGTACGCCTTGTCCGCCGCCGCGACGTCCCCTGTCGTCAGCACCAGCACGATCTCGCTCAGGTAGCACTTGTGCACATTCGCCTGCTGGTCGATCTGCTTAAAGATCTCGACCAGTCTCCCCAGCAGCTCCAACGCGTCGTGGTACATTGCGTTCTTCACAAAGAAGCCCAGGGTCTTGCGGAACGGATCCACCGCAAAGTGCGGCTTGTCCTGCGCTTCCATCAGCGAGCACGCGCGCGCGTACAGATCCTTAAGCTGCTTCACGTCCGTCATGCCGTTCTCTTCGCAGACCGCGGCGCCTTTCATGAGCGCCTCGGCGGCCTTGCCCAGCTCGCCCATGTCGCCGTAGTTGCTGCTCGCCGCCTCGTACGCCTTCTTGGCCTCGGCGAGCAGCGCGAGCTTGTCGCTGCCGCTGGCGCGCGTGTCCTTGATCTGCTGCACGGCCACCTTGGCGACGTTCTCGTAGTTCTGCGCCGCGCGGAAGCTCGACTTGTTCTTGATCTGCACGCCCGCGGCCTGCGCGAACACGCGCTTGGCCATGTCGTGGTCGCCCGCGGCGCGATACGCGTCCGCCGCCTTCTCGAGATGCGGCGCGGCTGCGAGGTAGTCCGGTGCCCAGCGCAGCATCGTCTTCACGAGGTACTTGTCCGCCTGCTTGAGGTTCTCCTCCGCCTCCTTGCGCTTCTTGGCCTGCAGCGCGGACGACATAATCACTCACTCGCTTAGTTTAATGGATCTGCCGCTGGTGCTACAGGATGATCTGCGGATGACGACGATGCTGGATGTGAGAAATGGAGCTCTTCAATGCGACAGCAAAGCGGTTTGTTGTGTCGGCTTGTGATTTTTGCTCTGCTCTATTCTCTCTGTGTGTGTCTGACTTACTGTGGTACACATACATTAATCGAGAAAGCCAAGATTATATAACGTGGTACACAGTATAACTTGATATATAGTGTGGGCTACATTATTTAAAGATAGTGACGGGAGTCATTCAAGTGGGGGATCGTTTTCTGAAGGGAATTTCTTGGAGATCTTGAAAAGCTGTTATCGATCGAAGATGAAGGACGAGAAGGTGATGCATGAGGTAGATGTGGAGAGCAACGATGGCAAAGAGAGCAGCGGTGTGCCAGTACCGCCAGCATTACCAGGGCCAGACGCTGTAGAAGACAGTGATGACGCTCACCTTCACGCGCAGATGGATGCGCAGGTGGGTGTCGACGAGACGGTGACGATTGAGTTCATGACACAGCATTGCGATGAAGACGAGCAGGAAAGCGATGCACTATCGCCTTCATCGCCAGAGGCAGACAGTGCGGTACGTAGTGACAACTCCCACCTACAAAAGAGCCTCCAGGTGTACGAGGTGACGCTGCGCAAGGACGTGTATGGGCTCGGGATCTACTTCACCGACGCTCAAGGGAGTGCGATTGTGGACCCGAAGCTGCCGTTCTACCGCCTGCCGAACGAAGTGGTCGCTCCGGGGGAGGCGAGTGGGCTGATCATGCCAGGTGACGTGCTGTGCGCGATCAATGGACACAAACTGAAGGGATTGCCCTTTGCGTCGGTCGTCGAAGAGCTACGGCGCATCCCCATTGGTGACGTCACGCTCGCGTTCGAGCGTCCTTTCCCCTTAGTGACGCTCGTCCTCCAATCAGATCAAGATAAAGAAGTAGCTCGCCAGGCCAACAATCAGGAAGATAGCGATCAACAGCACCAAGAGAAGCAAGAGCGTGCGACTGGCGAGCCAGGTGGCAACAACCAATTGGAGAATGACACCCCGGAGGAGAACGACGAGAAGCGAGCCAAGCGCTGGAGTGTCTTCCAGCAACTGAGCTCCACCGCGGCGTCGATCACAGGCGCTGCTGCTGGTGCGTCATCCATTGCCGCACTGGAGATCGCAGCGCTCGAGGACCTGCTTTCGGAGATGGAGGCCAAGCTCCAAACCACAGAAGAAAGTCTTGAGCGCGAGAAGAAATGCCGCTTCCTGGCGGAGAAGAAGAACATTTTGTACCGCACCGAGCTGCTGCGCCTGAGCGAAGAGAACACGTTGCTGCGCTACAGATTGGCCAGAGAGAAGAGCTCGAAAGCGCAAAAGGACGAGTTTTGTCGAGCTCAACTCCACCTGGCGATCTAATCGATGGCTAAGTCTATCTATCGCTGTATTAATTTAGGCTGGTGGGCTCTATATTTGCGTTCTTGTACTAACCTCACAGACGGACGAGTTGGATTGAACACCAGCCCATTTGTTTGTCTAAGCCAAGCCAAGAACGACCGTGAGTGAGTGACGTGCCTCTCAGTGACTGATTGATTGACAAATGGCAGCAGCACCGACTTCACCTTCACCTTCAGTAGCTGTGAAGCTCGAGGCCGACGAGGAGCTCTGCCGGATGGACGCGCTCGTCGAAGACAACCTCAGCGGCTCGTGCGTGTGCTCCATGTCTTCCGATGTCGACCTCACGCTGCGCGACGACCTGGCGGCAAACGCGCAGGACTACTTGAGTCGCATCGTCGATGAGCTCCACCTCATCAGCCGCTGGACTGCAGATTGCTGTCGGTACATGCTGGTGTGTCAGGAGAAGCAGACCAGGGAGTACAACCGCAGTCGCGCGTCGGAGCACGAGAAGACGCTCACAGAGGCAGCGATAGCAGCAAATTCACCGCAGAACTTGCTGTTCCAGACCGATCTCGAGCTGCTCCGACAGGAAATGCAGCGCTCGCACCTCGAGATCTACCAGCGGTGCGCGACCAACATCGCCTACGTGCAGAGCTCCTTCCGCACCGAGCACGACGAGCAGCTCAACGAGCTGCAAAAGAGGTTTGACGACAAAATCCGCTTCTTCACGCAGCAAACGATCGGGATCATTGAGAAACACCACAGCGAAGGCGACGCGAGGATGAAGAATATCGAAACCAGCATTCGCCAGTTGCAGAAACAGCTCGTGGACGACCAGAAGAAGCTGAGCAGTCTCGAAAGCTCGACGACGAGCTCGATCGCGACGCTTTCAAGCTCGCTGTACACGCAACAGGGCGACACTGTCTCCTGCATCCGGCGAGTGGAGAACGTCGAGTCGTCGCTCTCGCTGCAGCTGAACGACATGCGGAGCAGCATCGACGAGCCGCTCCATAGTCTGAAAGCTGGGCACTCGCAGCTTTCTTCCAAGATCCAAGTGATTCGACTGGAGCTTCAGGAGAACTCGGACGACTGTCAGCGGAAACTGCAGCAGCTCTCCAAGCACTTGCAGAATCGGTCTTCTGGTGCAAACCATCACCAGGATACAACGACGCGGATGCCAGCTCTGCTCCATCAGAGTACAGGAATAAGGCAGCATTTCGCACCTCCCAGTGCTACTTCAGCCAGCAGCTACACGCAGCAGTCCAATCCGCGAATGAGGAACGAGAGTTTAGACTTTGTCTCAGCAAACGGCATCCCTTCCAGCAGCTACACGGGTAGCGGCGGGGGTGTGAAGATCCCGACAGGAGCAGCAGCGTTGGCGACTCCCGACTGTTTCCTCTACGCGAAAGCGGCTCTTCCGCACAGAGAGGGAGCTGCTGATGCAGTATCTCTCAAGAGATCAGCAGCGTACAGCACCACAGGTAGTGGTGGAAATTTCTCGATAGACTCGGAGCAACCAGCACCATCGCCACTGCGATCTCCATCGACAGCTGAAGGGAGAAGCAGATCCCACCACGATTCTGGAACTCCATTCGCAGTTGGAGATGTCTTGATCATTCAGCAGTCGGTTCTCTCACAGCTACTTGGACGCGAGGACGAGCAGGAAGCTTTCTTAGAGACGACCCCGGCTCCAGAACTGTTGCGGCTCTCAACGCCAGACCGCCCACAGAAAGAGGAGGAGAAGGAAAAACAGGCGTTGACTCGACCTGCAACAACAGCAATAGCAACAGCAGTACCACCGCCATCTCGACCTTCGATCTCCATCGACAGCGTCTCGTCTAAATCTCCGCCTTTCACTGCAGTCCCAGTGGCATCGCCTCGCAAAACCCAGGCTTCAAGGTTAGTCCAACAGAAGAGCAGCTCCGGCAATACCCCTTCCTCTACTTTCCCGTGCTCACCAGCAGCTCCTTCGCGACCAGATTCAACACGCGGGCGATAGTCAACAGCCTCTGAAATCGATCAATCAAGCAACCAACCACCATACCATTATCAACATCAGCGCGATATTTACAGTACCAACCAAGCTGGGAAGACTCGCCATCTCTTGTTTCTATCTATCTGGATCAGCAGGAGATGACGCTGCAGAGGTTCTTCCATCGCGGCGGCTCGACGTTCGCCTTCGCGATGCTGCTCGAGTACGTCCCCAGGTCCTTCACCCAGAGCGCAAACTCCTCCAGGTTGCTCTTCAGACGGTCGTTCACGGCCTCGTCCGAGCTGCAGTAGAAAGACAAGACAAAGCACAAATGATTAGGACCACAGCATTAGCGAGCCAATTCAGCTTAGGCAAACTAAGCACCAGCATTCTGCTCACCTTGAGATGTAGTCCACGTAAAATATATAGTCCCTAGATAAACACCATCAAGAACAACACGAAGAGCACAGTTGGTTAGTCAGTATATACAAGCAGCAACTTTCACAACAGCAGCACAATGAAACACACAACGCACCAGTGATGTGTCTCGGACGTGAACAGCGAGCCTGCGGTCGCCGCTGGTCGACTCTCGATCTTGATGATCATGAGGTTGCGCAGCGCGAACGCCGCGACGATCTTGAAGAGCGCCTGCGCCTCGTTCGGGACAGCGATCACGACGCTCGACTTCTTGCGCACGATCGTCGACGAGTTGAGGCCGAGCGGCAGCGGCTTGGCGTCCAGGCGGCCGAGGATCATGTACCGCGTCTCGTTGTTCAGCTCATTACCCACGCCTTTCTCCAGCACCTTGAGGCCGTGGGCCGTCGCCGCTTTCTCGCTCGCGATCGCTGCAACGTTCTTCACACCCTCGTGTTTCACGATCTGGCATGCGCCGGCGCTGTCCCACGTCGCCTGGCGGTCGATGATCATGCCGATCTTGCGCTCCATGTCGCAGATGTAGTCTTCGCAGTGGTCGAGCACCGCTGGGTGTGAGAGCAGGCACTGGATGTCCTCGATCTTGGTCTCCGGCAGAGTGCACAGACAGAGCTCCTGGACGCACGCGATCTCACCCACAATCTTCAGGTGTGAGCCGATGAGGCGGTCGAGGTTGCCGTGGAACGTGCCCGAGATCGAGTTCTCCACGGGGAGCACGCCGTACTCCACTTCGCCTCGCTCGATCGCGTCCATCACGTGGCCCACTTGCGCATACCCGACAGTCTCAAACTCGGACGGCGACAGCGTCTTTGTCTGTTGGAGCTCTTCGAACGCCAGGCGCGCCGCGACATCCGAGAACGCCCCTTCTTTGCCCTGGAACCCGATCAGCAGAAAGTCCTCCTGCGTCGCCACCACACTCGCCGCTTTCTTCTTCTTCTGCGCTGGCGCTGCGATCTTCTTCGCTTCGTCTAGCACACTGGTGACTGGCACACCCAGCACGGTTGCGACCCCATCGATACCGTCAGCCTTATCGGCAGCAACAGCAAGCGCATTGGCTCGCTCGCCGGTGGCAGCAGTAGTACCGATAGAGAGACTCGCGTCGTCAGCCTTACGCTTCAAGGGCGTGCTCTGCGGCGTCATCTTCTCGCCGGTCGACGGCCGTCGGCCCGCGCCAGGCAGCCGCCGCGCGTTCGGATGGAGCTCTGCGAGCTGCGTCTCCTTGTCGCGCCACGCGCGGATGCAGTTGCGGTCGACGTTGAAGCGCTTGGCCACCGCGCGCAGCGACTCGCTCTTGGCCGCCTGCACGATTGCCAGCTTCTCCTCCACCGTGTAGCTGCGCTTCTTCTCGCGCGTCGTCGTCGTCGTCGTCGTCGTCGCCGGCGGCGGCTTGTCCAGCATCATTTCGTCTGCCATCTTGGTCCTGGATGAGCGAGCTGCTCGCCTGTTGTTATCAGCCGATCTGTTTGACAATGTGAGCAGCAGCCAGTGAATAATACCCCCCGGGGCCACACAGCCACCAACACTTTTCGAGGACAGCGTGATGTAGTCCACATTATAATAGGATTCAACCCCATAATTTTAGGAAAGCGAATTATTTCAGGATGTTTGTCCTGAAACAGGTTGTGGGTTTTTGTGATTGATGGAAGGAAGCCCATCTACTATCAAACGGGTTACGATTCATTTATATAGCTATATGGCTCAAAGTATCAAAATGTGCAGCTACTTGCACGGGTCTGCACCCATGGACTACATCTTTGTGAACCCGTCGTGCAGACCCATTCACCCATCAACCCAACAAAAAACGCTCTTCGCATTTCCGGTTCATCGTGACGGCTCGTTCCCAATCCATTAAGCTCAGCATTAAGCCCAAGACTCCAGGCGCATCAGAAGCTCCATTTACGCAGCTCTATAGTATCTACATCTGTACACGCGCGCGTGTGTGTGTGTGAATACAACAACAGACAGACAGACAGACAGCATGAGCTACAACGACAACCGACGAGGCTTTGGCGGGCGCAGTCGCGGCGGACGTGGCGGTCGTGGTCGCGGATCGGGCGGCGGCCGCGGCGGCTACGGCGGTGGGTCCACGTCGGGGCTCGGCAGCGAGATCTGCCGGCGGTTCGTGGACGGCAAGTGCGACTTTGAGCAGATGAACGGGCGTCCGTGCCGGTTCCCGCACTTTGTGAAGAAGATCGGTGAGACCCGCGGCCACAGCGGCACGATCAAGGACGTGGTGATCTGGGCCTCGCACCAGCAGCTCTTCACGTGCTCCATGGACTCGACGATCAAGTGGTGGGACTGTGTGTCGTGGAACGAGATCTCGACGATCAGCGTGGCCGACGCGGCTTCTTCCGCGAGCGCCGGTGCGTCCGGCGGCGGCGGTTCCAATGGATTCGGCAGCGCGAGTGGCGGTCGCAACAACAGCAACAGCAGCAGCAACAAGGGCGACGGCATCGCGGCGATGGTGCTCGCCGGTCCGTTCCTGTTTGCGGGCTTTGAAGGCGTGTTCCCGTTCAACAAAAACCTGCCGGTGGGCATGATCCGCGGCTGGAATCTCGAGAACCTGGCGCAGCCGCCCTACGAGTTCCGCGTGTCCGAGTCGCTGCCGTTCGCGCACTCGCAGAGCGTCATGTCGCTCACGGTCGCGACCGACTCGGCAGGCAACGCGACGCTGTTCAGCGGCGGCTCGGACGGACTCATCCGCTACTGGCAGCTGGACGCGACCACAAACGAATTCAACTGCCGCGGCACGCTGGAAGGCCACGTGCGCGGCGTCACGCGCCTCAAGACGTTTGTCGTCGGCACAGCGCCAATGTAAGTGACAATTTTATATGGTTCTTGTATGATATTACGGCTGTATCTAGGTACTGATTATTGCAAACTCGTTACGACAGCCTGGCATCTGCCTCCATGGACACAACGATCCGGTTATGGGATCTGTCGACGTACCAGTGCGTGAAAGTGCTGGCGGCAGACGACAACGGCCACACGAACGCGGTGACGGACCTGGAGTTCTGGGTGAACCAGAGCGAGACGTTCCTCATCAGCGGCGGCCTGGACAGCGAGATCATCGTGTGGAGCCTCGCGCCGCCCTTCCAGCAGGTGTTCAAGGAGACGCAGGACAACCCGGTGACCGCGATCTGCGGCACCCAGGACGGCGCGCAGATCCCCGTGCTCCTGGTCGGCACTTCGGTGAGTTGGCTATAGACCTCTAGGCGTTAGTATTATTGTTGGCAAAACCATTTGGCTCACTCGTACAATTTTGTATCCAACAGGATGGCTCCATTACAGTCAAGGAGCTCCCGACGTTCGCGTACAAGACGACTTTGTCTGGGGCCGCGAACATCGGCCACCAGGACGCCGTGCGCCGGATCGCCATCGGTCCGCTGAATACGTTCTTCTCGGTCGGCAACGACCGGAAAATGCTCGCGTGGCAGATCACGGGCGACTCGACGGCGATCCAGCCGAAGCAATAAGCAGGTGGGGAGGATGGGGCCAGCCAGCTCCAGTCCTTTTTGGCCTGTGGACTCCCACCGAAAGATGAATGATACTCGGGGGTTGGTTCATTGCAAGAATCACGAAATCACGAAATCACGAATGAAGAATCAAGAAGAAGGCGATGATGAAGACGAAGAGGAGGCAGTTTAGTAGTAGGACGCAGAGAGCAAACTGGCGAGTACTTGCTTGGTTGGGTGGGAGTTTTGCCCTCGACAACCCTTTGAAGGAAAACAATAGACGCAGATACCCAAGTCTAAACGTGAACAAAGAGCAACAACAGCAACAGCACAAGTAGAGGCACAAGCCATCAAGTTCACTTCTCCACCATTTCCCGAGTTTCAGTTTTGTCAAGTGTGAATGCGTGTGTGTATGGTATTTCGATGTGTTATTCTCTGTGATCTTTGATTTCTTCGTCTTATAAGACAGCTCTGCCATACTGGCTGTCTATCAAAAGCGTCAAGCTAAAACGTCACGGACTGGTCGGGAGAAGCCGACGGAGGGGTCTCCGGAGATGCGACTGTAGCTGCCGCACCAGTTGATACGTCACCAGTCATAGAGGTGCTTGGCGGTTCAATGCTGCAAGTGTTGCTGGTGGCGTCCACAAAGCTCGCTTCGGGTCGTCGTCGTGGGCTGTTGTCGTCCATCGAGAGCCGATTCGGCACGCGCGCCGTCTCTTCTTCGAAAGACGGCATGACGAGCTCAATCTGCTGCACGAGCAGCTCTTCGCGCTTCAGCACGTCCTGTTCCGAGCTGCTGCTACCGTCCCCTCCAGACTCTAGCGATGACGGAGACGAAGACGGCAGCAGTCCCAGCTCTTTCTTCACGCGCTGCAGCCACGTCGACGCCTTCTGGTACGACGAGTTCAGCGTGTAGGCTTCTTCAAAGCACTTTGCCGCCAGGTCCAGCTGGCGCTTGCTGTAATGGCAGAGCCCCATGTTGTGACTGGTGACGTGGTGTTTGCCCATTTCGTGCATCGACAGCGTGTAGAACGCGAGCGCGCTGTCGTAGTCGTGGATGCCGTAGTAGAGCCGCCCGATCTCGAACGCGATGTCCTTCTCCTTGTCGAGCGCGTAGTAGTTCTTCCACACGAGCGGGATGCCGTGGCGCACGTCCTTTTTCAATTTCGGCGGACACGCAGGCGAGTGGTCGAGCAGCACGTCACGGAACTTGTAGAACACGTCCGGGTCCCAGCAGCTGAGCTTCATGAGCGCGAGCACGGCCTTGAGCGTCGGCGACTTGGTGTCTTCCTTCATGGACTTTTGCATCACGAAGAAGTCGTTCGGACCGAAAGCCGAGATCTCGTCTTCGTACGCGACCGTCAGGTTCGGGAACTTGCGGCTGCGCTCTTCGCACACGCGGTCCAGGTCCTCGCCATAGAGCATCTCCATAGAACTGGTGGTAGTAGTCGTACCAGGGGTTCCATCACCGCTGGATGTGCTGTCTCCTGGCAGCACAAACACCGACACTTTCAAGCTCGCTTCTTCCTGCGGGCTGTGCAGCGCAAAGCCGCCGCGACTCGCAAAGTAGATGCCGATCGCGTGGTAGTTGACCATGACCGAGAAGCTCCCGTGGACAGCGATGTGCGGGTCGCTCACGCCGCGGAAATGGTCCGGGTTGCTGTTGCCTTTGTCGCCCGAGAGCACCACCAGGCGGTTCGACGACAGCGCGCTGAGTCGCTCGATCGCCGAGAGCGCGCCGATGGGCACGAGGATCGTCGCGCCGGAGGACGCCGGGTCGTAGTACTCGTGGTACCACTTGAGGATGTTGTTCAGGTGCGGCTTGTCCTCGCCGTAGAAGCTCTCGTCGATCTGCTCGTACTTGTACAGGTTCGACAGACGCTTGATGATCTCGGGGTCGAGCGGGTCCGGCTCGACACTCTTCCGCGAGCCGACGCTGATCAGCCCTTCCTTGAGCATGCCCTGCTCGACCTGGAAGAGGTCGTGGTACAGCGTGTCGAATAAATAGTTGGCGATGATGCAGAGCGGGTTCTTGAGCTCCTGGGGGCGGATCACGGTCTTGGACGAGAACAGACGCAGCTCCGTGTCCTTTGTCGCATCGAAGATCGCGAAGTCCACGATGCCGCGCTTCACGAATGGCGCGAGCGCCGGGTGGGTCTTCCAGAAGTTGAAGTTCTGCTCCGTAAAGTCCGTCATCACGTAGCGGATCTTGTCCAGCGGGAAGTCCAGCACGCTCTACAGAAGGCACACACACAGCAATAGACCTATTAGCATGGGGTGTGATAAGCCGGGCATTAGGGGCTACAGTATATCGGTTATCGTACCTCGGCTTCTGCTAATGCCTTGAGAAAGTAAAAGCTGAACTTTCCCGAGCCCGTGCCGAGCTCCACGATGTAGAATGGCTCGGACGTATCCAGCTAAAACACACACACACACACACACACACATAGAGAGAGAGGTGACGGCGTTAAATGAGCCAATCCATACTGTAGAGCGATAATGCAAAGTAAGACTCACCGGATGCTCGCTCCCCACGCGCATGACGTCGCGGAAGTAGGCGCGCAGCACGTTGCTGTAGCGCTTGGCGATGAACGTGTTGGACGTGATGAAGTGCGGCACGATGCCCTGCGCCCACGACTCCACGCCCTCCCGGTCGTAGAACGACATCATGAGCTTCCACAGGTGGCACTTGGAGAACGGCGTGTAGTCCTCCAGCTGGCACCGCTCCGTCGCAGTTGAAGCTGGCGCTGACGGCACTGGCGACACGCGCACTTCGTCTTGCTTCGTACTCGTAACCGCACTGCTGCTGCTGCTGTTATCCGTCATGGACGGTGCAGGTGGCGGCAGCGACGGAGAGGAGGATGATGATGAAGAGGTCGGCGTGAGCGCCATCGTTGTGACGCCGTCACTGTCCATGGACGTCTCGATGATCGTCGGCGAGCGCGTCTGCTCGCCATTCACAAGAACATGCGGCATGCTGCTCGGCGACAGCGCAGCCTTCGTCACCACTGCGTCCACATCGCCAGCCATAACAGCAGTAGCAGTAGTAGAAGTGGATTGGGACGCCTCGAGCGGCGCTGGATGCACGCTCACCACGCTCTCGCTCTCATCGACCGGATGCGTCATTGCGCTTAAGGGACAACAGGAGTTCTATGGGGACTCAACGAGCTGCAGCAGCGAAGCGGAGTGAAGAAGAGGCGGAGGTGCTTGTGGCGGACGGCGCGGGATGCGATCTGGAGGCAGGCAGGCAGGCAGGCAGGAAGGAGGCAGCAAGAGACGCGCGCCAAGAGGTGGGTCGTTATGGGGAAAGCTGTTGCTTTCTTTTTCAGCCGTTTTGCGCTGGTGAAGAGGTACACACACAGTCTTGCTTCTGAGACTGGAACGAGCCGAGCCGAGCCGAGCTAAGTGCGGTCCATGGTTTGTTAAAATCGTAGTTATGGGTTTATAATCGTGTTTACGGTTACAAACATTAAAAATAGTTTTTCAAAGAGTTTAAGATAGATTTCGATCACTCCATAAACAACGTTTTTCAAGGTTATTTAATCATGATTAGATAGTTGCCATAAATTGTCCTTGCATCGTCCACCTCCGCTTTGTCCAGCAGCCTTCGCTCCGATTCCGGGCAGCTTTGATCATCGCTTCATCGGACACTGCTCAGGCTGCTTCTCGCAGAGCCGTTTGACCACCTCAAGGTGCCCGCTCGCAGCGGCTTTCTCCAGCATGGCGTCGGGAAACTCCAGCGGCCACAACCCGAACCAGTCGCACCAGCGGGAATAGAGGTACTCCAGCACGGGAAGGTGAGCTTCAGCCGCAGCGACCTCCATCGCATCCACGGTGCAGGCATGTCCGCGGTCTTCGTGCAGCCGCTTGGCAATACCCAAATGGTCGCACTTTGCTGCAATCTTCATTGCGAGCTTCGAGGAATACCCGAGACCAAGGCAACTCACCAACTTGAGCTTCTCGAGCCATTCCATGCCGACATAAATGTAGTACTTTCGCACGGAGCAGAAGTGTCCGCGGCAAAAAGGGTCGAGCAGGAAGCTGGGACCTTTGTTACACACAGCGACGAAGGATCAAGCGGGAGAGCGCACGCCCACTTGACCACCTCCAGATCCCCGCTGCGAACAGCACTGTCCACAGTGCACACTGAGCGAAGTGGGGAGCAGTAGCCTTGTTCGACGAGAAACTTTACAACTCCAAAATGGCCAGCGTGCATCGCCATCTTCAAGTTGTCGTTCTGCACAGCGAAGACGAACCCAGTCTTAAAAAGGTAGTTCTTGCAGTCCGGATCAACTGCTGGGAATGGTCCCCTATCCAATCGATAGAGGAGCGTCAAGCAGTCCAGTTCGCACACACGCTGGATGTCTCGGCACTGAGGTGTCTTGAACGCGATGCATTCGTTGATACACTGGACGACGTGCAGCAGCATCTCTGGTAGTACCTCTCGGCAGACAACGGCGCATGCTGTGAGGAGCGGCGCGTGGGGCTAGCATTACTTTGCTCTTTGTCGCCACCATCGTGGCTCTTGAGATACTGCGCAGGAGAGCCGAATTGCGTTGGAAAGTCAACTGTGAGATCAAAGCGAAGTCGCACCGTGATTGATGGAGAACATTCGGAGGACGGGCTCTTATTGGGGTGTCCACGTTAATGGTGTCCCCTTTCTGAGGACAGATTCAACTCACAGTAAAACTGCGTTTTTTGATGTGGATAAATCGCTATTGGGTACACTTTTCACTTAATTTCACTGTGGGAAGGTAGAACTGACCTCGACTCACTCAACACTTCTTTTCTCTCCACAGAGAAATTCTCGCTCGTCATATCCCAAGCCGTTCGATGTCTTTCAAAGACGTCCAAGCGCTCGTCGTGGACGTCAGTGCGGGGCTATGTAAGGCGGGCTTTGCAGACGACGACGACGCGCCTCGCGCTGTGTTCTCTTCGGCGGTGACGCAGACGAGGCACTCGAGCGTCATGTATGGCGCCAACCACAAGGTTCAACCGACTGAAGACACCTCTTCGTCCTCCAACGAAGGTGTAGCGCCTGGTAGTACCCGTCAGTTGTCTACCAAGTACCCAGATGGCGAGCACGGCATCGTGACGAGCTGGGATGACATGGAGAAGATCTGGCATCGTACGTTCTACAAAGAGCTGCTCGTGGCGCCAGCCGAGCACCCCGTGCTGCTCACAGAAGTTGCATTGAACCCAAAGTTCAACCAGGAGCGCATGACGCTGAGCATGTTTGAGACGTTCAATGCACTAGCGATGTACGCTCAGATGCAGCAAGTGATGGTGTTGTATGCTTCAGGACGTACCGCAGGATGTGTGGTCGACTCGGGTGATGCGGTTTCGTTCACTGTGCCGGTTCACGAGGGCTACGCGGTTCACGACGCCATCGGACGTCTGGATATCGGAGGACGAGACTTGAGTGGCCACCTGGCGAGGATGCTGTGCTCTGAGCGCCACAGTGGTGGTGGGCATTCGTTGAAGGACATGCCAATTGGAAGAGAGATCGCGCGGGATATCAGGGAGAAGCTCACGTACGTCGCGCTGGACTTTGACCAAGAGCTGCGAGCAGCTTCGCAAGATCCAAGTCGCTTTGAAGAATCCTACGAGCTGCCAGATGGGAACTTCATTGTGGTTGGGAATGAGCAGTTCCGGACTCCAGAAGCGTTCTTCCGGCCGTGGCTGCTGGGGAAGGAGACTGGTCAGGGTCTCCACGTCTGCGCCTTCCAGAGCATTCGCAAGAGCGCTGCTGACATCCAGAGCGACTTGTACTCCAACAGCCTGCTGTCAGGTGCCAACACAAAATGCCCAGGCTTTGGCGAAGGAGCTGACAGCATTGGCACCTTCCGCCACAAAAATCAAGGTCGTCACTCCACCAGAGAGCAAGTACGCAGTGTGGACTGGAGGTTCGATCCTGGCGTCGCTCTCGTCGTTCCAGGAGATGTGGATCTCAGCGGCAGAGTACGACGAGACCGGTCCACTAATCGTTCATCGCAAGCGCCTCTAACTCTCCAACTCTCCAGCAAATGGTCGTGCAAGTAATAATGACATTTCTGTTTTGGATTGGTATTTGTTACTCGGAATCAAGGCATCGCTTCTTGGAAAGGAGAATGGAAACAAAAACGCAGTTTCGACCCTCATCGTCCAGCTCACAAACATCACAAAACAAGAATAATTCAACGCAAACACACTCGCCGTCACCACACATCGCGGCCCCGCGTACTTACTCCACTTCGGCTGACTGCCAGTCACGTGGTAACTCACTTGCCCACCACCTGCCGGTAGATATCTTCGGTGGTCGGCGCTTCACCAACCTTCTCCAGCATCGCCTCGACTCCCGCACGGTAGTTCTTGTCGATGCCAGCCAACTGCTCCAAGTACGAGTCGATCACAGCCGAGCTGCAGAAGCGCAGGTACATCGCCGTGTTCTTGTAAAGGTTCTGGCGTCCGTCGGCGTCCAGCACCTCGCGGTAGAACTCGCGCACCTGGTCGTACTCGGAGTCCTTGCCCTCATGGCGACTCGACGGACCGCGAGCGAGCGTGCCGGCCATGTTGACCGCCTGCCAGTCCGCGTCCGAGGACACTCGCTGCCGGTTGCTCTCGCGCGTCGCCGCATACGGGCACAAATCGACGCCGTTCGAGTCCGCGCGCGCCAGTCCGTCGCGACTCTGCGGACTGAAAACCTTGGCCATGAACGGACAGTTGACGGGGATCTGGTGGTGGTTCACGCCCAGGCGGTGGTACTGCGCGTCGCGGTAGAAGAACATGCGCCAGTTGAGCAGCAGGTCCGGGCTCGGCTCGATCCCCGGCACCAAGTTGCCGGGGCTGAACGCCGCCTGCTCCACGTCACGGTGGTAGTTCTCCGGGTTCTTGTTCAGCACGAGGTTCCCGAGCTCGTGGAGCGGGAAGTCGACATGCGGCCACACTTTGGTGACGTCAAACGGGTCGTACGAGCACTTCTTGGACTCCTCTTCGGTCATGATCTGCACGTTCACGGTCCACTTGGCCTCGTTGCCGTTCTGGATGTACTCCCACAGGTCGCGCTTCGCAAAGTCCGGGTCCACGCCGCACATCCGCTGCGCTTGCTCGAACGTAAAGTTCTTCTTTCCGACCTCGGGCACAAAGTGGTACTTGACGTACACGTGCTTGCCGTTCGCGTTCACCCACTTGAACGTGTGGCAGCCAAAGCCGTCCATGTGGCGCCAGCCGACGGGCGTCGCCGAGTCCGAGAAGAACATCGCGCCGGCGTGCATGGCCTCGGGGTTCGCCGCGAGGAAGTCGATCGTGGCTTCCAGGTCCAGCAAGAAGTTCTCCGGGTTGCGCTGCTGCGAGCGGATCACGTCGGGGCCTTTCATCGGGTCGCGCACGAAGAAGACCGGCCAGTTGAGCCCGACAATATCGTAGTTTCCATCTTCCGTGTAGAACTTGACCGCGAAGCCGCGCGGGTTGCGGGCCGAGTCCGGGAACTCTTTGCCGAACGTCACCGTACTGAAGCGCGTGAACACGGGTGTCTTCTTGCCCACGCTGTTCAGGAACTTGGCCTTGCAGTGCGAGCTCAGGTCGTGCGTTACTTCAAAGTAACCAAACGCCCCCGAGCCGGCAGGATGCACCATACGCTCGAGGGTCTTGGCGCGGTTGAACGTCTGCTGCTTCTCAAAGAGCGTGGTGTCGGAAGACACCGGGCATCCATCGATCTGCAGCGCGTGCGAGACCGTCGGCAGCGGCTGTCCGAACGCCGAGGTGATCGTGCTCTTCGAGTCTTGAGCCGGTGGAGTGGCCCCCGTCATGCGCGCCATCACAGCTGCTGGGTGTTCCATGGTTGCGTTGAGAGAGAGATTCACTTGCTTGCTTGCTGTAGTTCGTGTGGGCTCTTCGTGGAAAATCCGCAAATGCGAGAGGAAATGCCACGCTTTCTCGGTTGTGATAGAGCAATCTTTCCAACTACTAATCAACGGCTTGATCCATATCTGACAGTTGAGAGGTGCGTGTCTACGTACAACCCGAGATAACTGAGGTTATCCGCTCTCAGTTGCCTGCAAATTCATGAGGAGCATATTCAAAGCAGAGGATATTGAAGAACACTTCAATTGAGAGTCCGAAGGCTGTTCGCGCGAGGGATGTCTGTATACGAAGTGACAGTTGGAATTAATCGTACCCACCTGATTTTGATGCAGCAGTTGGAAATCGCCGGAATCGTCGGATCGTCGGATTTTTACGATTCCAAGACAGATTGTCTTGTTTTATTCTCCACAGCCTCCGCTTTGTCGTATCCGAATCTGTCCTCCATACTCGATTCCATGTATACGCTCCGAGCTGCAAAGCCGGGGAGCTGCCAAGATGCCATGAAGACAAGCGAGTACTTAGACCTCATTGGCCACTTTGCCCGCCGAGCTGAGGTAGATGAGGTCCTTGAAGCCGCAGTCGCCGCGATCTCCCTCCTTGCCATTGCCGTCGCTGCTCGTGAACCCAAACACGCACCGGCACATGCCCGTCGCATAGTTGCAGACGCCGCGATTCGAACACACGGCGTTCTCCTTCGTGCCTCGTCGTGAGTTCCCCACACCATCGATATCGATCGCCATGGTCAGTGCGCCGTCGATGATCCAGCGGAGCGGCGGCAGGTCCCCAAAGTCGTTGAGGAACTCGACGCGAATGACGTTCGTGCCCGTCGCCGTGCACGCCGTCGTGGCGCCGTTGCTGAAGGTGACGGCGACATCGCCGATCGTGGTCAGAGCCGAGAGAGCACTGCTAAGACCCGTCAAGCTCACGGAGAATGGGAGCTGTGGGGTGACAGCCTCGCGAAACTTGAGACTGAAGAAACCCGACGTGCCGATGCAGATGAGTTCCACGACTTCGTTCTGCTGGAGCGCACCGTCCGGGTTGTACACGGTCATGGGGTCGTCTCCGGTCGGACAGGACTGCATGGAGCAGTCGTGGCCCTCCCAGCCAGGATTGCACAGACAGCCCGTCACCATATCGTAATCCCAGGTCTGTCTCATTCAAGATGGAGAATGGTTGGTTAGAGTCAAGCATCCTAATTAGTTTACTATAGAACAGCACGCATACACGTACCTCTTTCTTGTTTGGCACTGCGCCGTAGCTCCAACCAATGAGCTCGCCGTTCAGCATCGCGCGCTTGCCGAGCTCCTCCACCGTGCAGCATGTGCCGTGGCCGCTGCAGTCGTTCGTGCATGTCACTACCAAGGTTTTCAGTACAAAGTTGTAACATGTGAGCTCAGAAACGCCATCGTTCACCCTATCTATCTATCGAGTACGACTACTTACTTTGATTGCACGCGGCGCCAGTGAAGCCGCTCTGGCAGCCGCAAATGCCGCTCGAGCGGTCGCAGAGCCCTCGGTGCGAGCACGGCAGGCTCTCCTTCGTGCCCTGGACGACCGTCGCGAACATCAGCGTCGGTTGCGTCGGTGCGTTGTGCACCAAGCCCGAGCCGTCACCGTAGATGTCTGGTAGACTACCACAGGATATTGAGAGAATGATGCAAGCAATCGATGAGTCTGCTAGGCAAATAGCAAGCGAGCTTTGGCTAAGACTCAAGTGGACAGGCGTACTTGCCAAAGTCCTGCGTGAACTTGATGCTGATGTCGTTGCCGATCGCAGTGCACGCGACGATGGTGATACCCCCGAACGCGACGGTCGCCGCCTTGATCGGCGGCAACGCGATGAGTTTGGCGCGCACAGCCGACACCGAGTCGGTCGCGAGGATCGGCTCGGTCGTGTAGCCTCGGAACGTAAGAGTGAAGCTTCCGCCCTGTCAAATAACAAGATGATGCTCAATTATGAACCATGGTCCTCTTCCAAGTGTTGCGCAAGTGAATCGTACCGTGGCCTTGCAGCTCACGCGCTGCTTTTCGTTCCGCTGTATGCCATTCGGGTCCTGGATCGTGCCAGTGAGCGGATCATCCCCGATAGGACAGATACCTAGTTTCAACCAAACGCATGCGAGTCAGGTAAGCCAGGTATTACTCTTCTCAGTCCTTCATGAATGGATATAATGCAGGAGCCTTACGTTCAGTGCACGATGGCTCGGAGTAGCCTGGGTCGCACACGCAGCCAAAGATCTTGGCGGCGTCCCAGTTGTTCAGGTACGAGAACGCGACCCCAAGCCCCGGGTCCTTGGTCTTCGCGTACCGTCTCATCGACATGCATCGCCCATGGCCGTTGCAATTGCAGCTCACTGTCGAGTTGAAAAAGATTGGTTGGTTAGCAAACATTTTGCGAAGCATCGACCGTAGGAGCTAGGTAGATAGGTGGTCTTTGTACGTACTTCGTTCGCATGCGGCGCCTGTGAACCCAGCGTCGCACGCGCAGACGCCCGTGTCAGTGTTGCACGTGCATCGATTCGAGCACTCGGCGAGGTTGTGGCCAACATCCACGCCGGTCACTTGGTCCGACCACGCTCTTTCCATTGGACATTGTGCTGCAGCCATCAACGTGAACACGAGTTGGCGAGGCAACATCATATCAAGAGAGTTAGCGACTGGTTTACTAGCTCAAGCCACAGACAACGGCGCTTGCTCAGAAACGCCTGGTAAACTAGAGAGAGACCTACCAATGGAGCAATCAGCGCCAGTCCAGGAGTTCGGGCACGAGCACACGCCCTGAAAGAGGCACATGCCCCTCGTGGAGCAGAAGTTCGGACACGTGTAGCCATGAACACCCGGCTTTGTGATCACCAGGAGGAGTAGCGTCAGCGCAATCACGGCGAGCTGGCTCCCTCGAGCGGTCCAACGCCATGTAGATCGAGTCATTTTGCAGTCGCTGCGAATGAAGCTATTCAGCAAGTGACTACTGACAGCGAGAACCGCAACAAAATATATAGATGGCCGCGAACGGCATCGCCAAAACAAATTCGTGAAACTCCTCGTTATCTTGCAACCTGTTGCCTATATTTATGTGTTCTTAATACTGAAAGGAAGATAGCCCTTTGACCACCTTCGAGTCCATTTGCTTGTTATGGCACGAAGTTATAGGTGACCGTGCGCTTTTGAACTCTTCATGAACTCGAGCAACGCCTTCACGTCTTCGTTTCGCTGCTGGTATCCTAGGTTCTGAATGTCAACTGTGTCTGGGTATTCCTCGCACAGCCACTGGAAAAGCTCGAAGCAGCGGTGATCAATTGCGATCCTTGCGGCTTCGCTCGTGCAGCCCTCGCTTCGGTTCTCGTGCAGGAACAGCACCAACTCAAAGTCGTTGTATCTCACAGCAGTGTCCATCGCCTTCGACGTGCAGCCTTCGGTTCGGTTCTCGTGCAGCCACTGCACCATCTCGAGCGAGCTGGCTCCGTCCATCGCTGCGGTCGTACATCCTTCGCTGCGATTCGCATGGAGCCACTGCACCATCTCGAGGTGGCCGTTCTTCGCCGCACTATCCATCGCCTGTACAGTGCAGCCCTCGGAGCGGTTCTCGTGCAGCCACTGGACCACGTCAAGACGGTTGTATGCTGGTGCGGTGTCCATCGCGAGAGCGCTAAAGCCTTCGAAATCGTGCTCGTGTAGCCACTTGACAACGTGCAAATGGCCCTTTGCAGCAGCCCAGCCTACCGCACCTGGCGAACAGCCTTCCTGGCGATTCGCGTGCAGCCACTCGACAATGTGGAGGTGACCGTTCCCAGCAGCGCCAGTCATTGCGTCCGTCGTGCACCCCTCAGTCCGATTTGCGTGAAGCCACTGCACGATCTCCAAGTGCCCATTCCTGGCAGCCCAGTCCATCGCTTCGGTTGAGCAGCTCACTTCGGGATGATGCTCGTGAAGCCACTGCAGGACTTCCACGTGTCCCTGCTCTGCCGCGATGTCCATCGCGTTGAGCTCAATCTCTCCACACTGGTGCTCATGAAGGAACTTGAGGATTTCGAGTTGGCCGCTGTACACAGCGCTGCTCATTTCATCGCCGACCCCACGCGTTTCACCGATTCCGTGAACCCACTTGACCATTTCGAGGTTTCGACTCTCGACGGCGTAGCTCAGACAACCGCGCCGAATAAACCGGAAACCGAGGTCGAAGAAGTACTTGGCGATGTCGACGAAACCGCTCTCGGTCGCTGTATTGAGAATCGTCGCCCTGGTTCGCTCAGGGAAATGGTCGTGCAGCCATTTGGTCATCTGTAGATCGCCTCTCTTGATAGCGAACTCGATGGCTTGATGTGAGCCTCCAGCATTTGGTAGGTATTCGTGGATCCAGCGAAGCGTTGGGAGGTGTCCACTGAGCGCAGCGATGTCTATGAGTCTCGAATGCGACTGGGTGTACTCGTAGCGCGCCGTGAGCCACCGCAAGATGGGAATGTCTCCAGCAGCAGCCGCTTCTCCCACCGCTTTCCACACAAACCCCGTCGGACAGTACTCACAGCAGAGCCACTGAGCCATCTCGAAGTTGCCGTTCTGCACCGCGAACGACAATCCCTTGGTGAACAGGTACGCTCGGTAGTGGACGTTCATATCTGCAGACTCTTGGCTGGCAAGACGAGGCAGCAGCGACAGGTGGTTGTGCTCGCATGCTCTTGGGATGGTCCAGTATGGCGCGCATCCAAAGTCCAGGAATGCACTGACGGTCGCGACAGCATGTGGCAGTGACCCCACTTGCTGTCTTGGTGTCGTTTGCGATGGTTTCTCCCTTCTGCTTGTGCCGAAGACCGCAGTGACGCACACGAGTGGCGGCACTCGAAGCGCCTTTGACGCATGCTCTAGCGCGTGGTCGCTATGGATTGCGGGTGCCATCACTGGGTTCTTCTTGGCTCTTGACTTCTTCGCTTGCTCTTTTTCCAGAGTGTGAATTGATAGTACAGTAGTTTGGAATACGAGCGAGTGGAACTGGGTACATTTTACTTCTGTTCGCGCAACGTTCGCGCGACCTTTCTCGTAAAGTTCGCTGAACCTAAAAGAAGTGAAATGGGTTGGAAAAATTACCAGGTACTTGTTTGTTGTTAGACCTCAAGCTTCATTTAGTTTGTAGATCGAAAAGCCTAACGCTATCGTTCGTTCGGCGCGCGTTGACAGAGAGTACACTGCCATAAACTGGCCCCTGGCGACGAGTTATTCCACTCCCATGTGGTCGAGCAGAGCATTCATGGCGGCACATTGCTCGGATGTGGAGCGCTCGACGTGGTCTTTGTCTGGATACGTCTCACTGAGCCACTGGACAAGCTCGAAATGGCGATAATCAGCTGCAAACTTCGCAGCTTCTCCGTGCAGCCCTCACTTCGGTGGCTGTGCAGGAACAGCACCAGCTCAAAGTCGTTTCTTCGCACCGCATTGTTCATCGCACTCACAGTACAGCCCTCGCTCCGGTTCTGATGCAGCCACCGCGCCATTTCCACGGAGCCCGCTTCGTTCATTGCCCAAGTGGTGCAACCTTCAGTGCGGTTCGCGTGCAGCCACTTGACCATCTCGGGGTGATTGCTTTTCGCAGCTTCGTCCATCGCATCAGTGGTGCAGCCCTCGGAGCGGTTCTCATGCAGCCACTTGACGACGTCGAGGCGGTTGGCCTTGGCAGCAATGTCCATTGTTCTCGCGTTGAACAATGCGCCAAAGCCACTTACGTGCAGCCATTGCACAACCTCCAAGTGACCATTCTCAGCAGCCTTGATCAGCGCGGACTGCGTGCACCCTTCTTCCCGATTCGCGTGCAACCGCTTGACGACTCAGTAGGTTCATTTTCTTCCGTCTAAGTTCGTTTTCGAATGCGTACTTAAACACAAATATCACTGAAAAATTGATTGACACCCAAACAAACATTAAAGGGTAGGTTGATAGTGGCGAATGCTTTGACATGAATATTTTGTAGCGCAAAGAATACATGCGCATTACTGCGATATCAGCTGCAACTTGCCTTCCATTGGCCTGGGAACACGGACGCACGGTGGTCTGGTTTTGAGAGGCGGAGATCGTCGAACCTCATTGATTATGTTGCATCAAAATTGGTAGTGCCAGTATTACGTGCTGCGAAGCGAGTTTACATCGTACATCGACACTACTAGTGTCACGGCTATCTGTTTGCGACTCGAGTGAAGTTCAGCTACAGAACTCGCGTGTGCTCGAGCAGCGCCGTAAAGCACATTCCAACTCGGGACTATTCCTGTGGCTCTCGATGTCGACTTGGGAAGGGAACGTCTCGTTCAGCCACTGAAAGAGCTCAAAGTGCTTTGTGCGAATCGCGTTTTTTTGCGGCATAAGTCGTGCAACTTTTATTGTGATTCTTGTGTAGGAACAATACGAGCTCAAAGGCAGTATTCCTTCTCATAGCATTATCGATCGCTTTCGATATACATCCCTCGCTTCGGTTCTCATGCACCCACTGTACGATGTGCAGGTGGCCGTGGTTCGCCGCACCACTCATTGCGTCCGCTGTACATCCTTCCGTTCGATTCGAGTGGAGCCACTGCACGATCTCCAAGTGGCCATTTGTCGCAGCCCAGTGCATAGCCTGAGCAGCGCAGCCTCCCGTCCGATTCTCATGGAACCAGAGTAGCATCTCCATGTGACCAGCACTCGCAGCATAGTTCATCGCCGTCGAACTCCATCCACCGTCGTCGTATCCGTTCGCATGAAGTCACTTCACGACTTCAAAATGCCCGTTGAACGCAGCTAAGTTCACTGCGCTGTTGGGCTCGAATGCCATGGAGTGGGAGTAGACACGCTTGACCATTTCCAGATTCCCACCAACTGCGGCGATGTTCTTGCGACCAGGACAGCCGAGTTTGTAGTCGTGACAGAACAGGAACTCTGCGACCTCAACGTTCCCACTACGAATCGCCTCAAGGAGACAGTTTTGTTGGGCTTTGTGAGGATAGTGCTCGTGCAGCCACTTGACAGCTGCGAAGTCTCCTTTCTTAATCGCAGCAGGCATCATGGTATCTGGCCAGTAGTCTTCATCATTCGACAGATTGCTATGGATCCACTGAACTGTCTCAAGGTGTCCGTTCCTCGCAGCGAGGTCCATCAGCATCGAAGGTGACTGGACAAGTCCGTAGCGTCTCGTGAGGCACTCCAGGATGGTGGTCCGTCCTGAAGCAGCAGCTTCCTCGACCCCCTTCCAGACATAGCTTGTCGGACAGTACTCGTCGCAGAGCCACTGGACGACCTCCATGTTGTCGTTCTGCACAGCGTGGACTAGTCCCCTCTTGAACAGGTACGCTCGGTAGTGCACGTTCATGTCGACGCTCTCGTGCTTTGTTAGGTGGCGTACGAGCGACAGGCTGTTGTGTTCACATGCTCTTGGCATATTCCAGAATGGCGCACACCCAAAGTCCAGGAACGCGCTGATACTCGTGACAGCGTGAAGCAGCAATCCGACTTGATGTCTAGCGGTTGCTTCTTCATCTCTGGAGTGGTAGAAGACCACTGCGACGCAAGTGAGTGGTGGTGGAGGTTGCCCACGCTCGCGCGTCTGCGTCAGTGTCGTGTCTGTAGCATCAATCGCCGCAGGTGCTGCCGGCGGCATCGTGGGGCTCTCCGTCGATTCGTCAGCGTCGTCTTGCTCAAGTGGACGTTCAGAGAGGCACGTGATAACCAAAATGCGCCAGTCAAATGGTTGCAAATGTATATATATTTCGTGCAACCTTCGTGCGACCGTACAGAGCAGCTTTTAAGTACGTCTCGACAATGCGAACTTTGCATGACGAATATCGTCGCTCAACATGTGAACAATAACTTTTGCTCAAAACACACAAGAGCGGCGATCATGCAGGCATCACGCCAGCCATTGCCACCGGCTCGCGACGGCTATGAGCCAAAGCAGACGCTGTTAGTGGCGCCAGTCACACGTCCACTCACGCGCGTCCTTGTGGCCGTTGGCCTCAGTCGAGGAGAACAAGAAGAAGTAGCACAAGCAGGAGAACGAGCGACCGCGAGATGCCTGGTGGGGTCACTGCCGCACGCTGTCGCGGGCATCAGCGCGTTCCTGGACTTTGGTTTCGCGCCGCACTGGACCATCCCCAGAGCCTGTGAGCACAACCTCCTGTCGCTGCTGCCTCGTCTCGCCAGCCAAGAGTCTGCGGATATGAACGTGCACTACCGAGCGTACCTCTTCACCAAGGGATTGTCGTTCGCGGTGCAGAACGGCAACTTCGAGATGGCTCAGTGGCTCTGCTGCGAGTACTGCCCGAATGGGTTTGTGTGGAAGGCCATGGAAGAGGCTGCTGCTGAAGGGAAACTGGCGGTCCTCAAGTGGCTCGCGACTCGCTACCCGTACATGCGCTGGAGCTCGAATCTGATGGACCTCGTTGCGAAGAATGGACACCTGGAGGTGCTCGAGTGGCTTCACAATCAACCAACAAGTGCGAGGTGTTCTGCTCGAGCTATGGCGTACGCCGCTGAGAACGACGACCTGGCAACAGTCAAGTGGCTCCACGAACATTACCCACAACTGGTCATCAACGAGGGGCTGCGGTTTGCCGTGGAAAGCGGGCACGTCCACCTCGCCAAGTTCCTCTACGATCTCGGCTATCGCTTCGATCAAACTGCTTGTCTCGATGCTGCTGCTCAGAGCGAGAACCTTGAGATGGTGAAATGGGTCCATTCGCTGCCAGGAGGGGGCGTTGCAACGAGCCTCGCATTCAGCGCTGCGGCGTCCCAGGGGAACCTCGAGATCATCAAGTGGCTCCACGAGAACCGAGTCGAGGGCTGCGATAGCGACGCGATGGACTATGCAGCGGGTAGTGGCGGTCTGGAAATCGTTCAGTGGCTTCACGAAAACCGCTCCGAGGGCTGCACTACGTACGCGATGGACGCTGCGGCAGTGAACGGCCACTTGGAGGTCGTGCGGTGGCTTCACGCGAATCGAAGTGAGGGGTGCACGACGCATGCAATCGATGGCGCTGCACGGAAGGGTCATTTGCACGTTGTCAAGTGGCTGCACGCGAATCGCCGAGAAGGCTGGACACCTTATGCTGTAGAGCGAGCTGCTGCAAAGGGCCATTTGGACGTCGTCCAGTGGCTGTATGAACATGGATCGGAGGGCTTTGACGAGACGACGATGGACGTTGCGGCTAGGTTTAACCACCTTGACGTCGTCAAGTGGCTGCATGAGAACCGCTCCGAGGGCTGCACCACTGATGCAATGGACGAAGCTGCGATAAGCAATCACCTCGAGATGGTCAAGCGGCTGCACGCGAACCGCACTGAAGGTTGCACCACTTGGGCAATGAACGAAGCGGGCTCCGTGGAAATGGCGCGGTGGCTGCATCAGAACCGGAGCGAGGGCTGTACGTCAAGTGCGATGAACAATGCGGTGCGAAGAAACGACTTTGAGCTGGTGCTGTTCCTGCACACAAATCGGGGCGAGGGCTGCACGGATGCGGCTGCAAACATTGCAACTAATTACCACCATTTCGAGCTCTTCCGCTGGTTGTACGACACTTACCCAGGCAAAGTGCACATCGAGCGCGCCAATTTCACCTACCACCCCGCCATAGAAGAGTTGCTCAATCGAATGGCGGTGCCGTGACTTGTTGGCAGCACCAAGTCGTGACTCGTCGATTGCGTATGACTTTTGATGAGCTGTTTGGTACTTTTGCCGCGATCTTGTAGTACAATCGACGCAATAAAATTGTTAGTTCATATGGCCAACCTCCATAAACCTCCACGACAAGATGAAGTGGTCACGATACTATCGCAGGAGCAAGTGTCATGTAACATGTAACTTCATTCGTTTTCAAATTGCGCGAGCCCGTTCGTAATGGTATCTGTTTGCCTTGACCAAATGACCATTGCGGTTCACAGCTCAACGCTCCCCATTATTTACTCTTCCTCATCGTCACTCAGGTGCTCGTCATCGTCATCATCAGATTCGTCGTCCGGATACGTATCGTTCAGCCAGTTGTAAAGATCAAAGTGCCAACTATTCTTGGCTTTCTGCCTAGCTTCTCCCGTACAACCCTCGCTGCGACGGGTATACAGAAACAGCACCAGCTCGAAATCTCCTCGTTTGCCAGCACTGTCCATAGCGCTCGCAGTGCATCCTTCGCTCCGATTCTCGTGCAGCCGCTGAACCATCTCGAGCGAGGCTGCGCTGTCCATTGCCGCAGTCTACAGCCTTCACTTCGGTTCTCATGCAGCCATTTCACCATCTCGAGATGATTGTGCTCTGCAGCCTTGTCCATCGCTCGAGTGGTGCAGCCCTCAGACCGGGTTTCGTGCAGCCACTTGGCGAC